>JAUMHF010000014.1:15676443-15716792 GCA_032359275.1 Microctenopoma steveboyesi | reverse complement strand
AATGTTTATCAGTAAATTACAGAAAATAATGAACTTTATCACAATATGCTAATTTTTTGAGAAGGACCTGTATATGTTTAAATGTGTGTCATAGAGCTGGCCTGCCTGTGAGCTGGCTCCTGGGATCCTGTACAGTGGCAGTGTTGCAAAATGGGTGTCTGCATACAGTAACCATATGTGTGTGTGTGTGTGTGTGTGTGTGTGTGTGTGTGTGTGTGTGTGTATACCTCAGTGGCGGGTGGCCTCCTGAGGCCCCAGGCTGGGACAACACCTGCCTCTGCACAGCCTGCAGCTCCGCTTGGTCCCATGTGTTCCAGCTTCGTGTTGTTGTTGTGTAACAGTTACTGTAACATGCTGATGCAAATTGCTTGTAGTCATCACTCACTTACTCTACAGAAACCCTGCTACTGCTAATGTCACTACACTTTTTATTAATTTCACGTTCAAATTGTTTGATGAACATGAGCAGATCTATAGCTCTAAGTTCACAATTGTAGCTCCTGTTAGCTGCTATCTTAAAATAATCCTTTAAGTCACATGTTTAAACACATTAAGTTAAAGATTACAACTTATTTATCTGTTGCAAGCATCAACACTTCACAACCATTGCTCTGTGTTGCCCTTTTTTAACCTGGCCCTGCTACAACCACTACTGAAATACATTCACTGCAGCATGACATCCTGCATTTATGCAGAACCGCACAGACCTGACTCAATGAGTTAATACAATTTTCAAAAGGCACCCACTCGCAGTGCCACCACATTTATTTATGTCCTGGGATCTTGTATTGATGATGGGATCAGACCACTACATGAGATTCTTTCCAGCACGGACTGGACTCTGTGGTGGCCAATCAGTGTGTGTGATAATAATGTCTCATGCTCTCTAAACCACAGCCCGGTGAATCCTGGCATTGTCATTGTAGAATATGCCCGTGTCATCGGCAAAGGAAAACAAATATTGATGAAAAAACCCACTCATTGAGGATATTCAGACAGTCAGCTGACCTCACTGTGCTGCCAGCTCAAACATATTAATCACTGAAGTAACTGTCCAATGGAGGCTCGTTTAGTAAAATTCAGGTAAAACACGCATTACAATGTGCTCGATAGCTGAATGAATAACAGCATTCTGGGCTCCACTGTAGAGGAACAGCCCAACGAACGATTAATCAACTACACCATGTATCAGCGCAACAGTCTGCTGTGCCAATATTGATTATTTTTCGAAGTTATGGACTTCACGCTGCAGTCCTGTATGTGTCTGAATAATAGATTTAGCCTGTTTCATTGGCCTTGAGTCCATCACAGAGCCATGTTCTGTGTTTTCTCTGGCTCAGCTTGGGCCTTTCAGATTTCCTATTCAGCTTGGAGAGATGTACTGTACAGCGAGAGCAGAGGGCGATGAATATGCTCTATTCCACTCAGTCTTTATTTTTAGGTTTGAGTAGACTTACAGATGGCCCACATAAAACTGAATAGGGCTTCATTTTAACAGCGTGGCAGAGAATTGGCCTGCATGCCATTGTGTGGTCTCTATTATAGGAATACAGGGTAGTTCAGTAATACAGCCTGTCCCCTGTTGCCTGCGCACAAGGCCAACATGATTTTCCATGATGATTTCTGAAATGGGTTTGTCCACTGGGTATGCAGCTGCACTGCCACGTGGTCGAAGGTCACAGCTTCTGAAGAGGTGGTGCGATTGTTTGGCTGCCGATCTAAAGTCTCGCTCCCCTAAAGCGATTCCTTTACTGGGGCCTGTCGACAAATTCCATCTGCTCAAGCCCTCAGCTAAATTAAAGAGGACGGGAATAAAAATTTGAAGAGACTTGAAGAATTGGTGGAGATATTACGGGGAGATTTTCCTGTGAGATCAAATTAACATGAGTCTCGTGAGACATTTTTAAGACCAAGACGAAAGGAAAATGAATCAGAAGAATGAATGATTAAGTGGTAACATACTAGTCTGTTAAGCATGCTAGATATTCAGACATCATTTCAGCCTCATGACTCATTTTCTCCCCAAAGCTCTATTTTTTAATTTACACATCAATCAGCTACCTTATTTTCCCCACTGCCTCTCTTCTGATACCTTGATTAGGCTATGTAATGTTTTATGTGGTAATTGTGTCAGATGAGTTTATCGCAGACTTCATTTGAGTTATCCTGGCAGGCTGCACCTAATGGGCAGGTGCTGCACAGCTTGCATGTCTGCTGCAACTTAAATGATGTAGTGATGAAGTGTCAGACGCAAAGCACTTCTGCTCTCTGACTTCTTTGGTCAAACTGATTACACCAAGAACCAATCTTTGACTGTGGTTTGGAGGTTAAGTAGAACTAAGAAAGTTACCTGTCTGTCTACTTCACAACCCTCATCTGTGGTCACAAGCTCTGGGTGGTGAGCTAAAGATCGTGAATTCCTGAAATGAGTTTCCTCCTTTAAGAAAGGATTCTGGACAGGACAGGACAGGGTTAGGGTAGGATAGGTTTTCTGGACCATCTATCTAATGGAGGACGAGGAAATGCTTCATGCTTATTGTAACAATGAAAAATAGAAAGTGAATCTAATATATTTCACAGAAACAAAAACCCCTTAATTCTTCAGTAAGTAGTAACTATAAATCACTTCAAGGGTAGTTTCCTGTGCACTCAGTGATGTTTTCATACTTCCCTCTACCCTATAATTTGTTGAGTATCCCTTTGGGAGGGTTGGAGAGTGATGCCTCATCAGCATGAGCACAGTGACCAGAATGTACCAATGTGGACATCCAAACAGCTTTTGAACTTTTGGGACAGGTATAACTGTTATTTATTGATAAACAGTACTTTTCCCTTTTTTATTTGAATATTTTTAGAGGCAGGAAGAGATCAAGTTATCCTTAAATGTACTGCAACAGAAAAAGCCTTTGGAGAAAAGAACGTCGGCACTAATCTGCTGCTGTACCAGCCTCCCACAGAGAAACACTGCGCTCCTGAGAAGTCAATCGCATTCTTATTTTTAGTGAACTGTTACCTGAACCTTTTCTCGTAAATGTGCCTTAGGAGAAATCTGGTGCAACTGAGATGAGAGTAGCAAAAAATAATAGAAAAAAAGTTCTTTCTCTTGAATTAGAGAAAAAGTTAAAACAAGATTTAATTAATTATGATTTGACTTGACTATAAACTGACTAATTTATTTTGAATATTTAATATTACGGCTCATTACAATATGTGGGTTAGCCTCAAACATTTACCTGGTGTGCCTCTGCTGGGGAGAAACCACTACCCCACCATACATGAGACTTGGATAGTGTTAACCAGCCTGTCTCTGATTGGGCCACTGTGAGAGCAGACTGACTTCCAGTCATGCAGATCACACCCACCTTGTGTGTTTGTGATGCTCATTTGGCAAAAAACAATGAAGACCGCAAGCCCTGGGTACAGTTTTGTTTTAATCAGACTCAACTGGAACAATGTGAATTACAAACAGGAATGTCAAGTGATTTTTGAGTCACAAACTTTCTTTTTAGTGTCTCAAAAGGCTCATTCTTTCTACAATTGAAGCTCAGATATATTTGTTTGGGAACTTTATCAAATCCTTCTTTCGAATTTTCCTTTCTCCTTGTTCAAACGTTCCAACAGACTGTGGAGCCAGTCCAACACCGATGTTGTTCAGAGTTCCAGTTAATACCAAAAGTGTTTGATATGGTTGAAGTTGAGGTGCTGTGCAGGCCAGGCTTCCTCATATCAAACTGAGAGAACTATTTCTTAATGGAGCTGCCTTTCTTCACCGGGGCCCCCACACAGAAAGTACAGCTGACAGTGTCCACGTAGTTTTGGCCCTATAGTACGTCCAGTGCAGCTGCTACATCAGTCCTCACTCTATCTGCTTTTCCCTCAGTCCAAACAACAGCAACCAGCAGACTCCACTTCCTGTAGATGACATTTTCTGAAGGTGGCAGGTTTCTTCACTGCTGAGTTAATGAAAGTGACGCGCCTTGCACCTCCCACCAAGGCATCTGCTGCGTGAGGCGCGCTGCTGACAGAAAACAGCTTCCAGGCTTTTACTGTTTCAAAGAAAACGATGCTGGTTTCCTCCTCACTCCTTGCTCTCTCAGGTGGTTTAATGCAGGATTACACGCAGATGATGCGGCACAACACTCTCATGATGTCCAGGGGAAAAAATACGTCCATCTAAACGAGGTGCTTTTAGACAGAATGTCATGTTTGTTTTTGTTTCGTCGTCTTAGGCCAATAAAGCCATTCACAAACTGTTAAAAAGCCAGGCTGTCTTTTTTAATTCAGAAAAAGCAGACGTATTAGAGAGGACAGATATGAGTTGCAAGGAACGCGCACCTCATGGTAATCAGCAGCTTTTGCAGACTTTAGCTGAATAACACAGCAGACACGCTGCGTCTGTCAGCAGCTAATCCCGTCGCTGTGAGCTGGTTCCTGGACTCATCCCCAATAATCTTACATAAAGACTTAAAACATAAGAAAATCCCGTAATTTTAACACTGATTACATGCTTCAAAGTGAAGTATATAATAGTGAATGCATATTGACAAAGCGCACTCAAAAAGTTTTATTTAAATTACTGCTGACTTCACAAAGGATGAGGCCATAGAAGGAGCAGGTGGAACAGAAGTTGTGTCCAACTGTCCAACACATTTTCCTCTGAACCCAAACACAGATAAGAGGAGACTGGTTATCAGTGGGAAGTCCAGTTTGAGACATTCCCACAGTCCACAATCTGTCAACATAAAACATGGACAGGAATTAGAAAAAACAAGACCTTTACTTTGAAGGAGTTGTAGGAACAAACAAGTACACCTGATGATGCCTATTATACCTCCACGGTAAGAAGCCGTAACCTGTAATTAGAAACTTTAAAGTTAAAAAAGTTTTGACTTGACAGAATAATCTTTCTTCATGATGGTCTAAATATCTCTTCTAAATCTTTCCCTTACCTCCAGACAACACTATGTCCTAAAAATGACATTGGCACACAAAAGATTTGCAACAGCAAATCATGTGTAAGTGATTCATGCTGCAGTCTGGATCAGCCTTCTAACGCAGTGAGGAAACGTCCATTTATGTAACTGCCAAGCAGCTAATATGTCTGATGTTAAATCTATGAATAAACCACCTATAAAGAACCACTGGGTAAGAGAAGAGAGGTACATGATCTGGTTCAACACAACAATGTCTGCAGCGATTCAAAGTTATTATACAATGTACTCATATAATGATGCTGATTTTCCCTGACATTAACCAACGTGCTTTTGTTGGTTAAACCAAACCACAGATAGGATTCAAGACTTTGGAGTAGCTATTCTGTGACGACATGCTGAATTTCATTCAGTGCACCATAACTGGAAGAACTCAAAGATGGCTTTTATTTTTAAGTGTTCTTTTCCGCATTACATCATACTGTTTTTAGCAATTGACAAACAAAAACAGAGTTCAAATGTAGAACTAACAAAGAGCATGACTGTCACACCACAGACCCGAGTTTAACCCTAGAGTCCTGTGTTTAATTAAGGTAAAAAAAAGTTTTTGGATGAGGTCTAGGAAAGTTTGGGGTTTGTAAGTGAACTTGATGTGTTTAAAGACACAGTTAAGGTTTCCGCTATGAAGATCCCCTGATTAAGATTCCCAAACTTTAAAGTTTTGTACGTACCTAAACAAGAAGAATCCACTTTATTATCATTGAATACATTGTTACATGTTACAATGAAAATTGTCTTCAATCCTTAGTCCCCATGAAGCCACATTTTACTGTTTTTAGGACAAGACACCAAAACCCCATAGTAGTGCTGACACAGGTCTAGCAGCTGTCATCAATTTCCCCAAGGAGATCAATACAGTATTATATATTAGCATTTTGCAGTATATGTTAGCTCATTTAAATATCTCAATTATCAAATCCATCATTCCTCCAGTCGGTTCTGCAGGGTAGGTGCAACACAAGAACACTTGGGGTTCACGTAGAAACTGAAATATTCCGTTATGCTTCAAAGAAAGTGTCTCTGTTGTGGTCAGTAGTCCCTCGACACCACTGTTATACTGGGGGATAAACTCGGTGTGTACTTGACACATCACTGTCAGCACATGACCCTAGGGGTCATCTGAGAGTAGACTGCCTGCTCAGAACAAGCATGGAGTGTGGAGGTAGTCTGCAGTATCTGCTATGAAGGAAAAGACAAGATCACAGCAGCTTCTTTGCACATCGCTGGAGGTAATTCTCCCTCATTGTTCACAGTGGAAAAACAGACTCATTGTTTCTGACAGCGCAGATAAATGACTCCCTGCACTGGAAGTTTTCTATGTTTGTTTCCTGCCTTCTCTCTTTTTTATCCGGTCCTTCTGCTTTTTATACAGTTTTTCACTTGGCTGTGGAACTCAAAGCACTTTTGACTTCTAGTTCAGTACAAGGTCTGAGGCACGTGGGTCTAATAAAAAACTATCAGACTGCATTAAAGGAAATGAAAGATGCATGTTTTGGAGCTTGATCTATTAAAAGGATTAAATGTTAGTATATTTTGGCCTCCACCGCTTTGAGTTTCACAACTCAAGTTTTTATTATGTGGAGTTTCCCTTTACTGTGGAAAAGAGCTCGTCCACCAAGAGCTCACAACTCATCCGAGGCAGAAATCTAAGACAGCTCAGCTGCTGCTACTTTTACCCAAATAACAGCCTATTGACCTTTTTCCTTTAAGTTCCCCACTGTGTTCCTAACAACATGGTCTGAATTCTGTGATATAACATCATACAGTTTTGCATCAGGTGTCCAGTGTCAACATGACCAGAGAGACATAGGAAGGATGAGAGCGCCTGTGACAAACAGTGGTGAAATTGAAGCAGACAGCAGGAGAGGCAGAGCGAGGCGAGGAGCAAAAGAGCGTGTGAGACCACGTTTTGTTGGCAGAGCTCCCAGAAGCGCTTCACATTCCCGCAAGATTAATTGAAGCTGTTTCTGTTTTTGTTTTTTCAGCCTGCGAATTACCTTCAGATTATAGAGAAACAGCTGTTCACCCACTTTCCCCCGGACTCAGCCTCGTGTGATTATGCATCCAGTGACAACCAAGACAAACATCCAGCGCTCGCGCGGGCTCCGGCTGCTCTCACAAAGCCTTCACGCCTTTTTCACTGCTTTTCCCATTTCACAAACTGCCACTCATTTACATACCGATTAATAAAACAAACCAGACATGATAATTACAACGACAAAGAAATATTTATTAAATCTTTTTTTTGTTTGTTGTCTGTTTCAGTTAGTTAGAGCTGCTCCAACACGTGTATTTACAAAGAAATTGCCTTTTTGTAGAAAAGTCTAGTGAGGGATTGAGCAGGGAACAGACATTAGAGAATAGTTCAGATGAGTACAGAGGAGGATGGAGCTCATACAGGCACAAAGTACAGTTACTACAATGATAAAAGAAATGTGCAGTTCTGTGGCACATCCATGTCTAGATTGGGATAAAAAAAAGTCCAGCTGTGGCTGAAGTAAGAAAATGTTCCCAATGCTTAGATGCACTGACAAAAGCACACATCTTTTTTTCCAAGATACATAGGTCTGAGAACAGACATTGCAAACCAGCAACACAGAGGTTTTAGCTCCAGGCTACATGGTACCAAAGTAAGGTGAAGAAGAAATCCTTTAAGATGAAGAAGAACAGATTCCCCGCCCTCCTGTAGCTCAGTTTGTTAAAAAAAACAGAACATCCAAATTTGACATGGAAAACTGACTTTCCAGTGCTGCTACAAACACACCGAGCTGCTACACCAGTAAAATCCTGCATCACTGTGAATCTCTGCATGGCTCATAAACAGCTGGAGGTGGAGGGACCACACAGAGAAAGAAAGAACACCCAGGACTTTGAAGATAGTTTGGATGCAATAATACGAAAAACATAATCTGTTTTTTGTTTTTTTTAAAGGAAATAAAACATATTCTAGCTCTCAGAGATCCATCTGTTCTTTCTTCAGGCCTTTTGGTTGATGATTATAACCTGACTACACTGCATGTTAGATATGCCACATGTCCACACAAAAACATTAACAGATAGAGGGTGCAATAATGATCCTGTTTGTTTTTCATATAAAAGACATAGAAAATGAAATAAAGCATTTTTATATCAAACATTGACCTTTTTTTTCTTGCCAAGAACATTAATGTGCCAGTTAAACTGCCCTTCAAACGAGGTGTGAAAAAGAGAAAGTACCTAACACTGTTACAACCGACTAATTGTTGGATACACAGTATCCGCAAAACTGAATGCTTTTTCTCATTGTAGCATGGCTAGAGGCGCTGACTTGAAGATATTTAATGTTCCTCAATGTACGGAGGCTAAAAGGTGTCGGAAAGAAAAGCTAAGAAGTGATTATGTTTATCTTCAAATTATACCTTTGAACTTATTGAATAATGAAATATGTGTTGTGATTTTTTGGCTGGATGTGTAACAAAAAAGAGGTATGTATTTAACGTAGGTTATATTGTATTACTTTTTAAAGGAGCACTCCGTCAAAAATATCTGTTCACTTTTTAGAGAGGGAGAGAGTGTGAAGTAAATGACATATATATATATATATATATATATATATATATATAGCTTCTGGGCTCGCAAAGACAAAAGTCTAAAAATCATTATGACATGATGAGGTTTATTATTTTCAGTATTTGAAGCTTGATGACAACAAAGACTGATTATGAAGACAACAAAGGGTGGTGTACAGTTCGAGTCAAGTCACTGCTTTTTTAACATGCTTGTAATTGTAGCAATTAGTGTTTTGGGCTATTAAACATATTATCTGAGATTAAAAGTCAGACTTTAATTTTGATACCTGAAAGAACTGCCCCCGAACCTGATGAAATGTATGGACATGACATTAGAAGGTTTTTTTCCTCTTTGACACGACACAGTCCAAGCACTATAGCATTAGAGTATTAAAGCCAATCTTCAGTGAAATAAATATCTGAGATTTCAAGAATACTATTTAAATACTGTTATGAGAATAAATGTCATATATTTATAATATTCCTTCTTACTTCTAAAACTTGTAATAATAATGTGACCTTTTTGTCAATAATTTACCTTATTGTGATATTTTACATTTTTTAATATTTTTTCTTGTATTATCTTTACTGTAAAATTATGACTTAATTCCCATAATATGTCAATAAAACTGACTTGCTATTATAAATTATAAAAATTATAAATGATTTTATAAATAGTTGTTGTAAAATTACCATAGTTAAAACTTCAGTCTCTTTTTATCGTATATTTATTTTATTTTACTTGTAAATCTCATAATTACTTACTTAATATTCTAACTTTTATAATGTTTGATGATGATTAATTTTATCTTAGTCTCAGATGTTTTTCACCGCAAAGTGACCCTATACTGCTTTGCACTGTATGAAACGAGCAGGTCCGGCGGGGCTTCTGTTTCAGGAGGGTGTAGTTTATTTTGGCAGTGAGTGCATGTGAAGATGACGGTGCTGCTGAGAGTGATGAGTGAAAAAGATATGTTTACAGCATGTTCCTGCTTTAAAAAAAGAGTAGAAGAACATGAGTATTGCTCTCAGCAGGGGCACTACAGAGCTTCACATCTCACTCTCCTTCTCTCTTCTCTCTGTGTCTCTCTCTCCCTTTTCTCAGGTGGTAGAGTTTCAGTTTGCCTCTGAAAGAACAGGACACCTGGCTCGGTTTATTCCATCTCTACTGGTGGTCGAGCTTTCATTCCAGAAATAACCGGTATGAGGGTGCCCCTGGTGTATTTTCTGTGCAGACGCCACTTTACAAGCCATCAAAGAATGCAATTGAATCACACACAACCCTTGACTCCACTCTACACACTCCACTACCACCTGCTCCGTAGCTCTGTCACTGTCGCGCTCAAACATCTTTAGCCGTAAAAAACTTGTTCTGCTTGTTCTTAGAAATCCTTAACCATTCCTTGATTTAAAAAATAAAATGACTTCATGTTAGGCATGGACACATCCCTGAACTTTGTAGGACAGTTGTTTCTATTTACAATAGTTGTGTTATGACAGTGATTCACAAAAGCAATAGTGTAATAGTAAAACTACATTTGTGACATTTGTTAAAGACAAATTTGAAACACAAATATTCCACTATTTCTACACCCTGATAGCACATCAGACTATTTTTTCCTTTCTGGACTTTCTTAAAAAACAGTTATTCAACATCAGAAATCGATCGAAACAATACATAAACTGTTCTCAAGGTTTTTGTGTGATTGTATCAGATGAACAGTGTGTAATATTAACTAACTTAATGGGTAAGTATATTTGTTTTTTATTGCCTTACTACTGTACTTACAGACTAAATCAGAACCAAAAAAGCACAAGGACTTCACAATAAATAGGAAAATACATTTTGCCTGGCAAAATACCAAATCGACTTCTACGCTCTGTTCAAATATTTTAGTGTACACCGGTGTTGGGTGTTATTTTGGATGACATGATTCATTACAAAACAAATATGTTACTCTGTCGTTAAATCACCCCTTACCAAACACTCAAAGACAACTGCTTCTTTAAATTTAATTTTCTTTCTTAACAAGAGTCCTCCGCAGTCTTGGACAACTCGTCCTTTTTAACCTGAGAGCAAGGTTAAGTTCTCAAAGACCCATCTAGAACCCCAAATTGCCCTTGGCAGCAGTGTCCTAGCAACAACATCCTTTCTGTTTTCCTTCCCGTCGGCCTAAATGTGATGTGTTGCTCCTGGATCGTCTTTGAAACCTCATCCACTTTGACGTGATATTTAATCATGTTATATGTTGAGGAGGGGGCGGGGGTGGAGTTAGTTACATAATGTTCCTGAACACAAACAAATGTTAACAGTCTGTAAACTGTCGAGCGATTCCGCTGTGCTTCTTTCCCATTCAAGCTTAAGAGTGATTGTGTAGTTTGTGTTTAATGTTTGTATATGTTAAAAAGCATGTTTGTGTGCCTTCCTTTACTACAAATAATATCTGCATACTGTGAATGATAGCAAGGCGTTTAGACTTTCCGGGGCGCTTTGGCCATCAGCATCGACCGGAAAGGCAAGAATCACACTAGTCGGCGTAAAAAAAACAACAACAATGGCTTCAGTGTTGAAGTCCCTTCATCTCTCTGTCCACTGAACGAGAGATTATCAGTGTTTCTCTTTTTTTCTAAAAAGTGCTCCTTGAGGGGAGGGGGTTGCAGGGCAGGGCGGCCTGTGGTCCAATAAGGACAGTCCATCCCTAGGGGATTCCTCACGCTGGGTACACATTGGGCGCTATAAAGACAAGATAGCAGCCAGGAGGATGAGAGCAGAGCTGAGCAGGATCACTGATGTCTGGTGCCGGCCTGCAGAGTTTACGTCCCTTCGTGCTGGCTCTGGTGACTCGTGACCAATACCGTCTGAAAGGAAAGAGAGTGTTAGTTTTATCATTGTGGTACATCGTCATTATGATACAACTGATTGTAAATTGACCATTTTTCATATTAGGCTGTATACAGTGAGGTGCATTAGTTTGGGAAACAAATTTAGGCAGATGCATAAATCTGGGCACTGTTGTCATTTTATTGATTCCAAAACCTTTAGAACTAATAATTAAAACTCAAATTGGCTCGGTAAGCTCCGTGACCCCTGACCTCTGTACACAAGTTAATCAATTTATGAGAAAAAGTATTTAGGGGGAGGGGGGGTGGTAAGTTTCCCTCCTCTTTGAATATTCTCTGATAAGTAGCAACATGGGACTGAAACGACTTGAAAACTAAAAAATTGTTCACCAACATGGTTTAGGGGAAGGATACAGACAAGGTTGCACTAACGTATGCACCCCACTGTAAATAAAAACATATTTGACTAGGCAGACATAAGAGTGAGCAAAATAACAGTCTATCCATTAGATAAATCACTGACATCTGGGGGTCCCCCGGGCCTCCTGCCAGGATAAAGCACCCGTGGAATACACGCATAGTTCCCCACACACACCCACAAAACCACCATATACAGTAAATTTGCTCCAACCTCTTGGTTCTAGAGAGTTGTGATTGTCCTCAAAATCGACTCCTTCCTGCGCAGTCCCAATGCTTTTCATACAATTGTCTTTGACAAACAAAGAAGAGATGAAGATTAGAGAAGTCAAATGTCACTGGGCCGCAGCTCGACCACAAAGCTGGTAAAGCACCGAATGAAAAACTGGGCAGAGAAGACATAACAATCTGTGACAAAACTCACTGTGAGGCCTGACGAAGACTTTGAGTCGAAGGCAGCTCCTTTTCCCCTTGTTGTCAGTGATAGAGGCTGTGGAGAAGAGTCAAGAACAAGGATTTACTACACTTTTTCCATTTCAAAATGTAAAAAATATGTAGTGTGATTACAGCATGAGCTCCATTGTCCTGGTCCTGCAAACCCACAATCAACATTCACCTCACAACGTCACCCGAGACCTCTTCACACTCATGAAATCTACCTTCATTCATAAACATCAGCTCGGCGGCAGAAACGAACAATCCGACAAGGTCGATTTGTTTCTTCATCAGAGGTATTCCACACTTATCTCTTTTAAATACAGTCTGAAGAGCTTCATCTCGCCACCTGAACTCCCCCTCTCATCCTGATGTAAAAGGCTTTCTGCTCCATATTTTATGATGTGAAACAACTCAATGTCACCCTCGTATTTCCAAGTCTAATTTGGCCACGAGCAGTCATTTCTGCAGGTGTGCAGCATGCTTGTTATGCTCACCCGCAAAATCTCATCTGCTCCCGTTCCTGATTGTAAAAGATTAAA
Organism: Microctenopoma steveboyesi; assembly: GCA_032359275.1. NCBI lineage: Eukaryota > Metazoa > Chordata > Actinopteri > Anabantiformes > Anabantidae > Microctenopoma > Microctenopoma steveboyesi. The sequence goes on along the minus strand of JAUMHF010000014.1, from coordinate 15,704,018 downwards.
AACATTTTTTTTCTTTCGTTTGCTGTGATTGTTTTGCCGAGGTAACAAAACTAATTAGTTTTCAAGTAGCGCTGGAGTCCAAGTCGCTAGAGCGCCAAGGGTGTCTCCTGCTGTGACTTCAGTGTGCACATTTGGCAGGAATAGTTTCATGTTTTGTCTAGCCTTATCTTCAACTCACAATAGGTTTTGTCTTTTCTTTTTGTGACTGTTGCTCACGTGTGTCAGCACTCTGACCCCTGTCCTTTCCTGCAGCCTGCCAAGTCTCAAACTCCTCTGCACACCACCATGAGTGTGTTGGGATATTCATAACCATGCTTTTGGGTATGTGTGCGTGCACGTATGTGGCTGTGGTTTCCCAAGTATGTGCATCTGTGCGCAGGCGTGTTCATAGTTTGTCCACAGATGCTCCTCTGTCCATCCACCCAGAAAGTCCCGAGTGATGGATTTCCTGATAAGAGTTTACCATGTCAGTCTTTCCACTGTTTATCAGATGCCATGTGACTATGAAAACTTCACCATGAGAGGAACATCGGAAGTGAAGCAGCAGAGGCAGGAAATACACGAGAGAGAAACAAGTGTCAATCATGCTGCTTCTGTCCATGTCAGCGGGTATCAAATAACTTACCTCACACCCCGACGGAGGCTGGAACAGACGGGACAACTCAATGTCTCAGTTTCAGTCCGGTCTCTGAGTTTAGCTGGCCAAAAACTCTATTTTCTCTATTCGTCTCATGCTTTCTTTTACTGCTGTTAAACGCGTATGTCTGCATTCGTGCGTGAGACTTCTTGAGGGATAGATATATCATCAAGTTGTTTACATTACAGCTGCACCTATCAAGTATCTGTACGATTTTGTGAGTTGGTGATGAGATGAATGAGAAAAGGAAGATGTCTTGAACTTGAAAATGTCAAATTTACAATGCTAGGAACAGCAAGGTCTCGTCTCATATGTTGAAACACTTGTCCAGATTTCTATTTATATAAGTATTTTTAAATTGATTTCTACTGCCAGTATCTTTTTTTTAACCATAGTCACAAAATCTCTGACTCTGAGCAAAATACAGTACAATAAACAGCAAGTAACCATAGCAACAATACATATGCTCACCAGTACATTGCCAATTAATTCCCTGCTGAAGCAGACATGATTTAAACCTTCTACATATGTTAAATGGCAACATATTTTAGTCACAGCTAACAGCCACGATGGCAAACAGCATGTTCTCATTATCAGTCATCATCTTTAAATAACCTGTTGCACGTGGAAGACACTGATAAGGAGTTGACGATGATAGCTTTTTAGTTCTGTACCTTAAACGTTTTATTGTGTGATGCACAATTAGGCCACAGTTGCACCGAGTGAATGAGAAACTGTAGAAGTGTAGCCTGTTAAAAATAGCCAAGTCCACCGATATGGTCAGTAGTGGGTCTGTAGCTGCACAGAAAGACTTGCAAACAGCACGCACTGGCATTTTTTTACACCGGAGAAAATGTTCAATTTAAAGTATCGCCCACTGTAAAAGTAAAAGAAAAACATCCGGAGAAATGAAACAGCTACTGCTGTTTGCCTTTAAGAGACAATGCTACATGCACGACGTCGTCACACAACCTCGTCATGCAGTAACTTTCTTAATGACTCAAAGCTGTTTTACTGAGCTCTTTATAAGAAGATTCATTATTTGCTCAGTGGTCATTGTTTAATCATGTGATGCATTCAGGATGAGACCCGAGCAGGATCCTTTATCCTTCCGATAATTGTCGCTACGTTAAAAACACGCTGCTGTTGCAGCTGTTTCGACCTGTTTTATTCTTCCTTCTGTTTGTCTACCATTTCTCACTCTCATCCTCATCTTTCCCCAACACTGTGTTACACTCTTTTTCTCTCATCCCACGTTCTCAACCTCCTCCTCTCCCCCACAGCACAGTCTCTTCAAAGAATCCAGCACACGCACGCAATTACCCGAGTGTCTCTCTCAGTCTTTCTCTGTCATGTCTGCCACTGAGGTCAGAGTCTGGGTTTCTCTCTGTCCTCGAGCAACACCGTGACTGTAACTCCAGCACTGCCTGCAACTCTAGACCCCCCAGCATTAGACAGGTCATCTGGCCGCCGCCTCGCCGTGATGAGGAGACAATGCTAAACCTCCCTGTTACACACTCTCACATACATTACATGTTCAGTCTTGTGTTTGGCACCAGCGAGACATACAACAGATCATTAAAGGGCTTGGACGGTGCGTTAGGCCAAGCTTTAGCGTGACTGCCAGGTGAATTAGATAGGTCCTGATATCGATGCTGCAGGATCAGATGTTTTTTCTTGTGATGATCAGTTTATCCTAAAGAACAAAGCTCTTTGTCTCTGCTTCAGCTGTGAGAAGCTAAAGGGAAACTGTCGGGACACTGTGCTGGCGGGCTTCGTGTCATTATCGATGTAGATCTGTGCTGACTGTACAGAGCAGGACCTGCGCATTTGAAGAGCTGGGGTTTTACAGGGAGACAGTCCTCTCTCTCACACAGGGAAAGCCAGACTCTTAACTGTCTCCTCTGAAAATTGGATTTCTATCCCCTGAGATTAGGATCAGGCTTTCCTCACTGCAGTGGGGCTCTATTAGAAAAACATACCGCCTTCTGAGGCCATGAGAAGCTTGCATAGCAGACCTCATCGTCATCCATGTGACCTTTGACCTCCTACAACCAGCTGCAATACTGATCTCTCACTAGGGCAGCTTGCCTTCGGGTGTCTGTCTGTCTGCCAGACGGACAGGCCCTTAGCAGGTGTCATCTTTTTTGACGTGGCTCCACCCAATCTTTTCCCTGCCTAGGGTGAATGACGATCACCACAACGGAGGACAAAGGAGTGTCTGTCTTCACTGAGACAAGCAGTCACAAACCCTCCCTTCAATATGTCATTTACATGAACACTTAACAGACTTTTAAACCATATTATATGTACAACATTGGTATTAACTATCATCTATTGTTAGGCTTTGTTGGAGCAATCTGACACTGGAAGCAGCAGCTGATAAAACACCCAGTAGTCTAATGTAACCACAATTTGTAGATGTGGTTGCTGCAGGCAGAAAAAAAAATCATCTGGAAAAGTATGTTTTTCATGTAGGTCGGCAGTAGCCTACATATCTTCTTACTTATCTGGGCCCCGGGAAAGGTGAAAAAACATTTCATAAAATATATATGTATAATAATAAATTAAAATAAAGGAGCGCAATCCTGTTGGATACAGTTGGAATTATTCTTTAACAATAAGCCGTAATCTCAAGCATGTGGATGGGGAAACATTTTTGGTGCAAAATATTGAAAATGGCTGCTAGTCTGTGGGGAATGGAAGAATCTTTTGGTGAACCCTTGTTTTTTTTTATTTATGTTTTGCTCTCATTAAGCTTAATACCAATCATATAACCTATAGTGGGCAGATAAAAGGATAGATATTGGACATATTTTCACCATGGTTTCAAAGTAATCTGTTAATGCAGCTCTAAACGTTTGGGTTTGGAATAGAATCTGACAAACATCTTTTCTGCAGCAACAGCAAATTAGGATCATGGATTTTGTAGTATTCACAGTCGAATCCAAACCAATGAAGAAATGTATTGAAAACATAAATCTTCTAGAATATTTAGATTATCCAGGTGATGCTAGCGTTGTTATGATGAGGAAAGAGGGAAGATCATTAAAAGTACATTTTAAAAATGGAAGATTTAGTGGTAGAAAAACTTTTGGAAGCAGCTCAACTACATAAATCTAGACAATGAAGACACACATCTGTATTATGTGAAACGTCCTGACTAACAGCTCTTGGTATGTTCCCAGAGGTGTCTTTCTCTTGTTATTTCATCCCGTGCTCAGATCCTCTGATCCCTAAGTGTCTTTGGTGAACAAGGACCTGATGGATGAGTCAAGAATCTGAGAGATCCATGTGGCCAGAAAATGCCTGAAGCCATATGGATTGTCTCTCTGCATTACTCTTACGCTGTCAGAGTCAGAGTCTACAGGAACATCATCTTTACTCAATTTCACATCAGTCGGGGTGATTGCCCAGTTCTGCTTCTTTTGTTTAGCTGAGGCATGATTTTTCTTATCAACATCCAAGGAGTTGCGACAACATCAACAATTGTCTGGCATGGCTAACCTCATACCAGCACCAAATTCTCTATGCAGCACAGCCACATTTTCTGCAATGGAGTCAAGTAGACCCGCCAACGAACACAAAGATCCAACAGTAACATCTAGCACAGGATAATAAATCACAATGCAAAATCCTGCAATAAAAATACACATCCAAATTGGGTTTAACTCGTATGAGCACAATCTTGATGATCCTGTGATCCCAGATGTTCGCTTGAAGTGCTGTTGAAGATTAGCGAGGCAGAGACAAAACCCAACATTATTAACCTAACAATCTCTGGTCAGGCGATTCAACAGTTATTTTAATAAATTCACATTTTCAAGCAGCTTTCAGAAAGACCTGATCTGCCTCTGAAGACTGAAAACCTACATGAAAAAATTAATAAAAAAAATGTTTTCCCTGCATCTGAGATCTAACTTTTAGTGCCAAAATATTGTTCTATTTCCACTGCGTTTTATGGTAATACCTGTGAAGTGTCTCTCATCACACTACCTAAAACCTACCACCGAGCTTCACTGTATCTTATTCAGGCCCTCTCGTCGGCTCCTGCAGGGCACCGACTTCACTTATGAAAACATGACTTTTCAGCCTCTTTTTTTCTCACGAGGAAGAGAAAGCTGAGCTCAGCCAGTCAGCAACAAAAGACACTTTAGACCTCAACAGCCAAAATGTTGTGCTCCTTCTGCCTCGTGTTTTGGCTTGGCCCTCATTCCACAGGCTTGAAAAATAAAACCCGAACATTGCTGCTGACTGTTTGCAATGTTGCGAGATAAAAACTAATGCAGATTTTTTATGGTAATGTTAGATTTAAATCCAGAACTGATAAGAGTTTCAAATGATACTTTTGGGAAATATATTCATTTTTCACAACAATGGTAGCCAAGCTTTGCAAATGATTAATGTTGTTTAAGCACAAGGAGTTGTACAAGAAATCTAGCTATAAAATGTCAGATTTTTGATTTGAACCAGACTATGAAGGCTTAAAACAACAGGTAACAGAATTAAAAAAAATATTGAAATAATAACAGGCAGGTTTTAGTCAAAACAGTAGAAGTATTAATGTAAACTACACAGGGAGCAAAGCACATACTTACAGATATAATAATACTCTCTGCCAGGGCGAAATTCAAAGCCTAAGGAGAAAGGAGTGAAGAGCTGGAACTTTTCAGAGAACTTCAGCGGTCCGTTTGGCGACAGAGGCCTGTTGCACTCCCAGCGTTTGAAGCCCTTGGCAGTGTGGTCGCAGGAGCTGTAGCCATCGTAGTTCACCATGAAGAGGACATAGCGCTCAGCCCGGTCATCTGAGACTGGGTCAACGTAGTGTGGACAGTACACATCAAGATAGTCGTTGATGCAGACATCGATGTGGTAATCACCCCGGTAAAACCTTGAAGATAATAAAGAAAAAAGAGGGAAATTATAAACACATATCCAGAGCAGGCTGTCCAGGAAAAAACATTAAATCTGCGTAGAAACAACACATTTTCAAGACCAAATTTTATGACAAAAGATGTCTATTTTTTTACATATGTAGCCATGACTGGCGAACTTCAATGCGCAGGCCCTGCAACTAGAATGATCTGTCTGACAGTGTCTCAGTTTGTATTGTTGTTGGAGTTGCACACCTTTGGTCGGTTACGCTTAAAGGCACAATTCAGAGTTTCTGAGCAGTGACTACTATTGAGACATAGCATAGCAGAAAACATGGATGGTAAAACACGTTGAAGCATGTTACATAAAACACACACATACACATAACAACATCTATTACTGGTGTGGTTGGTGTGATTGTTCTGACCATTTACATGCAAAGATCAATACCAAAACAGCATCATACTAAAGAGCTGTGTGGTCACTCATACAGCACAGACCTTCCTAATGGTTCTCTAATAGGAACATGCTGAGCTGGCGGGCTCTCTCTGCTGCTTGCCTTGTGGTTTGCACACGTTCCGATCTCCCGAAGCAGTGCTCAGTGGTACATGAGTCGCAGCTGTTTAAGTGGGAAGAAAGTTACTCATTCATTTGTTTGGGGAGTCTCTCTGCATCACGAGTACTCCAAAACCCTAATGACAACAGATGACACTTTGCGTACCTCAGCAAGGCCAGAGCTAGCGAAAAATTCAGCACATATTCTGAGGAACTGATTCCGTACTGTGAGAGGCCCATTCAGGCTACGACTCCTCTGGTTTCATTCATAGGATCTCATCATGTCAGTCTCAATCATGCCGAGCCTCTTGTGAGACTCCACTGAACCCCCCTGCAGCACACTCGGCCCAGGAGAAACCTCTTATGACACACACTAGTCAGTCCTAAGCCGTATATCAATATTAGTGCTCAGCAGCGATGACTTATGCTGGTGCTGAAATAAAGTCCCCTAGCGTTACGGGGCTAATCCCCTGGTTAGCATGTGCCTTTAGCAGCTAAGAGGATCCCTCTGTAGAATGAGATTTTCATTAGCCCAGTATGACAGTTTGATGGAAGAGCCCCTTGTGGAATCTCCGAGTCTGGAAAAATGAGGCATGTTCTCAAGGCTTGCCTTGAAACAAGCCCAAAATTTTACGCCTGGTGTTTACTGTAAACCGAGTGGACAGGAGAATTAGGGGTGGAAAGTGCAGTGGGGAGATATGCCAAGTATTCGTTCCTGAAAGTGATTGGAAACGTATATTCCCTTAGGCGTCGTATAAGGTTGCATTTCTGAGGCTTTTAACAGAGACAGGTAAGGCTTGGACAACCGGCTGGTTGTGGGTCCATAGCTGCTAATGGCCCGCGGTGCAGTATCACTGACATACTGCGGATGTCTTCAATACTCCACCTCTGTTCATTGACACAGTGAGGGCCAACCGGGGAACGGGGCCAGACAGCAGTTTCACAGAATGGTTAGATCAGATATGATGCCTACTCTTGGTCACGGCGAGGGGAATAGGAGAACTGGTTTGCCAGGTGAGAGCCCAACGGGAGGCGCAGAGGTGCAGCTGCTACCACTGACACGTACATTACATGATTCAGGGAGGGGCTTCAGGAAGCACGAGTACAATAAAAGGGGGGTTGTGCTCGCCACAGTCTGTCGGGGGTATCAGGTTGTCGTTACACAGATTGTAAATGTGCTGCAGGATTAGTGGCCGTTCCTACTGGGTTTGCAGGGGCCGCAAATGAGCGGATGTGCGTGTGTGCATGATAACAGGGTGCGTGGGGGTCTTGTGGCATTGTCAGCCATATTTTAATCTTTTTTCTCCCTCTAATTATAGCCTGGTTAAACGAGAAACCAAAGCCCTTGTTTTCTCTCACGGCTTTTTTCCCTCGAGCACCAGCTGAGCGCTTTGGTTCCACACAGTCACAGCATGAGCTCAGTTTCAGGGCTGCTGGATGTTATTATGACTACCAGGGGTCAACTGGCTCCACAGTATCACGTCCTCTGCCAGAAGCACTGTGGAATAGCCTGCTTTGTCCACTCGTGTCTCCTCTAAGCCTTAACTGTTAGCTCCAACCTCACAAGTGTCACGGGCTGTCAATCAAACCTGACCCAGAAGTAACAGCAGAGATTAGCTGGCATTAAGCAAATATTCAAACTAAAGCCTTAGTGAGAGAAAAGTGTGAAAAGGTTTGTGAAAGTGACAATGACTCTGTTCACACCTCGATACTTGTGTTGAAATACTTTCAGAATATGTCTAAGATGGGAACAAAACACTAGTTGACTCTCAAAGTGAACTAGCTCCTGCAAACAGTCTCCAGTGACCACTTCTGATTAAAACCCACCTCCAAACAGAAATAAATAAAACATCAGCTTATCTGTGCTTCAGTGCAGGGAAATCAGCTGGTGACAGATTTAAGTTAATTAGGTTAAGTTGCTTCAGGCATTAGAGCTATATTTTTACCAAAGAAAGTAAGAAACTGTCCACATGGTTGTTGACAGTGGGTTCTGGGGATTTTCCAGAAATAATCACTTTTAACCTGAAAGAAAGGTCGTACTAAATCCCAGAAGGCAGAATTCTTATAGATTTATATCTGAAAATAAATAGAAATGTTGCCAAAGCTATCTTAGAATTAAGCAGATTTAAGTCACTTACCAGAATTGAGCCATTTAACAAGATGATGATCAAAAACTAGCTAAAACTCAAAGAACTTAAGTAAGAATAAAATGTGTTGCCCTGAGCTTAGTGACAGACTCAGTCTTTACAGTCAGATGGACAATCATGGATGAACATGCTTTAAAAGTGGCCGTACACGTACAGAGAAGAGGCTGCACACAGACTGTAAGTGTTTATTACAAAGAGCCATGAAATGCACAGCGAGAGCAGTGAGAGCGCCTGACACATGACCGATGTTTGCCGGATGGAGGCAGAAACAAAATATTGATAAAACCCATAGAACCTGACTAAACACGTACTTCAGTCGAACAAATGATATTTCAACTCTCAGTCTTCCGGTTTCTCCTTTGACCAAAGACTTTCTCTTGTGGCTCTCTCGCACAGAGACACTTTCAGGGTGTGTCAGCCTGCTGCCACGGGCTGGACTTCATTCATTTATTTCTTCTGCAATCTTCTGCATCATTGTTTCTTCATTTTCATTACCAGGAAGATTTATTCATGTGATTTTTCTAAATGGCTTTGTTGTTAAAAGCCATTTAGTGAGTCATTAAACCTTCACGGGGCTCATTTCAGCACTTGTGTTTTCCTTTTGACGCTGTTCTAAGCAGCAGGAGGCGGTGAGAGCTGATCGAGGGTTCTGGGTTTTGATAGCAGGAGTCAGAAAGAATGAGCAGACTTTGGCACAAAATAAAAAAAACCTACAGGGTTTCAGTTGAGCATCAGTTATAAATGTGCCATAATGAGCTGTTAACAAAATAAAAGCACCTAATTCCTAAATCAATTTGTCTTGGGGATTAATGATCCCTGATTGGCTCAATTACTCACGGCCAGTTAGAGGGGCTTATCAATGAATCAGTAACCGGAGCTCTTAACAAAGCACACATCTACGGATAATCCCCCTTTTCTATCAGCCCCCCTCACTTGTTTGCTTTCTTTATCCCCTTCTGGTGTGCTTGGCCTGGTCTGGCATAATAAAGGTACAGCAGACCCAAACAGGCACTCAGAGTCAGCAGATGCAAAGTGATAAAAGAAAGCCAGAGGAAGGGAGGAGAGGGAAGAATGCAGAGTAGAAAGAAAAGACATGAGGAAACACGAAGGGGCTGTTTAATTTAAAATTGTTTAAATTTTTCCTTATTCCATTAGTGGTTTAATTTTATTTTTATCTGACAACCAACAAATGCTTTTACAATCAAAACAGTTCCAGAAACACTATGTGTATCTACACTGTATTTAGTGCCAGATAACAAAGCTCTTTCCAAGACAGTGGTGAAGGAAGTTAAACCAAAGTTCGTTTTATTTCTAACGTGATATATGCTGTATAACAGTAAAGCCACCTTCCTGCAGCCAGGAACTAAACTTGTTTATTTTTTCAGTTTTGTTGGCATGAATAATAACTGAAAACTCACTTACTGCTGCAGTATTTATTTATTATTATATATACACTGCTTGATCTGCTCGTCCAAACTTTGGAAAACCTCTAATTTCCCCTGAAATGTTCAGAGACCAGTACAAGAGCAAACAGAGGAAGAGTGAGTGTAAAGCAGAGGTGGAGTTTGGAAAGCAAGGAACAAGGTAGAAATAGTTGATGGAGGAGTGAGTCTTAATGGAGTTGAAAAAATAAAGAGAGAGAAGTGAGCAAAAGACGTGCAGGGGAAAAAGAAGGAAAGAGGAGAGAAGAAGACAGGTGAGCACAAATGAGAAGAAAAGCCAATAAGTGAAAAATAAGGAAGAGAGAGAGAGCAGAGATCAGGAGAAAGAAGGAAGCACGCGCAAAGAGATAGAAGTGCAGATAAGGAGCAAATGGTAGAAGAAGAAGAAGAATGCAGCCAAGAGGGGGAGAAGAAAGTAAGAGGGAGGATGGAGGATAAAGCCCTCCTGTTGTTTTCCTCATGAACGTAGCTGGGTCATATGAGGGCCAGCTTCCGAGGGTTATACCACAAAGGGAGAAAAGAAGCGATGCTTTCAGCCACAGAAACACATGAAGCTCCTGTCTCTCTCTCACACAAACCACAGACCTCATGCTGCTTCTATATCAAGTTCCTTAATTTACTTCTCTGCAAACCGATGTGCGCACTAACTGACTTTTTAGAACACCGCCATCAAAATGTGCAGTTCCTGTTTACGACCTCTAGGGGGAACTCCTTATAGGGCCAAAAACGGGTGACTGGGAGCTGGTCATGTGACGTGATGTTACCAGATGGGGTCTGTCCATCCTGTTGCCCTTGGGGTTGGGAGGTCTCGATCTGCCTCCCTCCACCTGTCCCATCATTCATAGCTTTTTGCCGCAGGGAAGTTAAAGCCATTATTACTTAGTTGGCTAATTATATACACATATATATACACATCTGTCCGGGGACTCACAAACACACACACACACGTAGAATGTATTTAAACACATGATGTGCTTGCCAGGGGGCTCAGTCAGACTGGGTGATGACAGCAGAGAATTGGGAAAAGTGGAGCCTGTAAAGTAGAGACAGTTTGCTGTTTCTGTGTTTTTTTCTGGTGGGAACAAAAGCAGGGGAGATGAATAATTGGTCTCAGATTGAAAACACATTGCTGCTTGTGGGAAGGCACCTCCGATAGTTAACAGCCAACGCAAAAGCTGCAGAGAGAGTGAGAGGCAGGAAGAAGAAGGAGAGCTGACGGCCCTCTTATGGATCCTGGTGGTCCCGGCCGGTGTCACTCCCTAACTCGGTCCTCAGTGCAGCTGCGGACGCAGTGAGTGCCAGGCTAACACGGCACACAAACACCGAGTGTGTTCTGTAAAGCGTCGTGTATATTCGGATTCCACTCGTCTTTGTTCAGCGTGTGTCAGTGCGCACTTTGCGAGAAACTTAAAACTGACAAGAGCACCAAATATTAAACTTTAGCCACAATTTCCTGGTATTTCCTCAGAAAGTGTGTTGAAATTTGTAAACATGTGTCATGATTCTTCGAAAGAAAAGTTGCGTGAAGAGTTTCCCTAGGAATCTAAAATACATTTCAAATAAAGCTAAGAGACTCACAATATTCTCCAGTGTCGAGCTCCAGAAATAATTTAGTTCTGCCCACTGAATAAAACATGTGCAGTGAAAAACCCTTCAGAACGTTTCCATATAATCACAACAGGTAATCAGACCTTTGATTGACATGATTTTAGTGAACTGACCCTTTACGTTGGCCTGACAGTGAGCAGACTGAGTGAGACAAGTGATTCTCCGCCTGTCTAACATAAATGAGGCAGGTTAATTACTGACAACGCTATTCTGGTGTCAAGCAGGTCAAAGCAGCGACACCAGCATGGGGCGAGTCAACACACACACACACACACACAACCAGCAGGGCTCCATCATTCAGTCAGTGTAAAACCCCAAGGGGGCCGACAGGCCGACTCATAAACCCCCTCTGTGGCAAAGAGGGTTGTTCACGTTGCTTTGACGCCAGTTTACAACAGCACAATGTCCCATCTACAGATTCTCCCCACATTGTGCTCATACCTGCGGGTGCACACACCCAGACACGCACACACATCCGCACGAACACACACCGCCACCATCGACCACCTTGAATGCAGTATGACCCCAGGAGGCCCCTCTGTTAAAATAACCTCACTGAAATATGTCCCATCAGCACCTGCTGGGCAAGTGTAGTGAGGACTGACTGCGGGAGGCTCCGCTATGTGTCTGCGTGATTATGGTTATGATCATGCATCAGACTGAGGGAATGCATTTTTATTTTAACTGAGCCGAGCACAAAGAGAGCGGCTGAGCATCCCAGGATTCCTCACGTCAGGCGAGCGGCTCACTCTCGATCGACTGATATGGATCTGACACCTTAGACTCTGCGGCTGAGGTCACGGGTTAGTGACAGCCCAATTATTCAGCCTGAGAGCCAGTGTTTAGCCAGGGTGACAAACTGACCTCGCTCCATCTTAGGAGTTGCTGAGGGGCGGAAGGTGAAGTTTAAAAGGTCTGTTATATAAAAAACTGCTCAATTTCTCACGAAGTGTTTCTTGCTTCATTAACTAAAATGAACTCTCCCTGTCGTCCTGTTTAACGTGCATCTCATTATCTTCTTCCTGATCGTGCCAGTAAGACTCACTCTCTGATTTATTACCGATAACACATCACACTCTTCTTCACTTTTGATTAACTGCACAGAGCAAAACGAACAAAATGCAGATAAAAAGCAAAGTAAACACCTGCTTCAAAAAATGAAAAAAAATACATTTATGAATTAATTTTCTGATCTGATTTTTGCCTTGTTATTGAAACCTGTCTCGATGAAATGACTTTGCAGCACAGGATTCTCTTGCAGTTATTTTGTCTTTGATACTGTTCATTAAATCTGACCATGTTCAGGTGGCTTTTGCTGTACGAGTACATTCGTGTTCAATAAGATCGACTGGTGGCAATGCTAAACTTCAGGAGGCTCTACATAAAGAAGCTCATCATATACACCCCCCCCCTACTATAGTCACTGAAAGATATGCCCATATGCGTGGCACTTGGGGGGGCCTAAAATTGTTGGGAAGCCATGTTTGTATTTTTCTGGGTTGGTATGCCTCTGAAGTCAACTGCATGTAGTTCTGAGTGACTGTCATTAACTGGAGAGGTGTGAACACATACAGTACAATATGTCTACAAAGGCAAGAGCCGCGTACACATGTGTAGCTGACATGCAAAATTATAAATGTACCGCACATGCCTGCGGAGCACGTTGATGATAAATGCTATGTTCATTGCTTTGTCAACACAGAAAGATCATTTGATTGGATCAAGTCAGAAATCTGCAGTCACCACACACATGAATAACCTGGAGCTAGAGAGAAGACGGTTTTAGATATGTGTAAATGTTATTTAGTTATTGATTTAAAAAATAGAACAAGCCTGGTGAAAAAAAGGGAATGAACAGAGCACTATGCTGAGATGAACAGGATGGACACATCCTACACACACACAGAGAAACCCAGATGTGGTCTAGTCGAAGCAGCCACAATTCCAGGACCACCTGAAGCATGTTTGACTAACACGGCCCTGATCCTCTCTTGGCAGGGCCGAGACTCTGACCTCTGACCTTCCTCCCCAGGGGCGATCTGAACCCCCTGTGCTGCCCTATCGCTTTACTGCACCCCGGGGAGAGGTGGCCCCACCCGCCCGGGACACAACACACTCTGAACCCACAACGAGAACTGGCGGGGCGGGGGGGTGGTGGCGGTAAAGAGAGGAACCCACAACGTCTGGACTCAATCAACCGCCCATGACAAGCCTGCAATGCTCTCACAGACACACACCACCGCCACTGCACCCAAACACATGCGCACACACACACACACAAAAACACCCCAACACCAGCATTTATCCACCAGTGAGGTCTCACACACATCAAAGTGCAGCGGAGCTGACTTGCTTGAGTAATAGGCGTTCTGTGGGGAGATGGTGAAATGCTAAAAACTCAGGCTTGGAAAATTTGTTGTGTTCAAGGTTCTGAGAAGCGAGGGAGGGGGAGAAGGGAAGAGAGATGATTACATTTAAGGTTTGGAGGGAGAGAGAGAAAAAGAGAGGGGGAAAATAGAAGTGACAAAGTGAAAGATTGACTGATGAGAGAAATGTGAAAGAAGAAGCCAAAATGATGTGAGAAAAATTTAGGGGATGTGAAAGAGGGGAGTGGGAAGCTGCACATCCTTGATTTAAAACTCCCACAGGTCCTCTATAAAAGCTAGGAGGTCTGTGTGTGTGTGAGTTTATTTGTTTGGCCCCATTTCACACACAGTGCCTCAATGGGTTGAACAGTGTCCACAGTATTACCAGTTCCCAGCTCAGCGCCGCTTTCGGAATAAGACGCAGGAGTGGAATCTTCAGCGTCCCGTCAAACAAACGTTCTGCAACTTGTAACTTTGTGGTGGGGCAGCGCTCCAACATGGCAGCACAGAGCTGAAAGGTGAGAGTCATGTAATCAATGGAGGCAGCTGAGGTCATCAGTGGGCTACTTGTGTTTTGTAAATGTAATCAGTGGAGAAGTGAACATTTAGTAAAACGCTATCCGTCTCCAGCAGGAGGAATATATGAAAAACATTTTAGACACACGGTCACCTCTATAATTTTCTAAAATGGCTGTGACTCACACGTCGTGGTGGTCTTTCGAGAGTGGCCTCTTAAGTTTTGAGGAAATGCCAGCTGGGCGACATGAAATCAGAGGTGGCTTAGCTGTATTAGGAGAGACGTGGGGTTATGCTGGACATGCTGAGGCAGGGACAGGTAAACAGCATCACATCCGCTGTGTGCTCCTATTAAAGGGTTTGTTGGGGCTGCACAGTGATATCGTGAGTGATAGAAAAAGACACGGAGAAATTGTGAATATAGGGATTTATAACGTACAGCAAAAATACATGTGAATAACTGAATCTGTTTTCAGACACGTACTGAACACCTGGACGAAGTGTACATAACAATGCAAATGTCCGTCAGTAAGTTGGACTGGACAGAAAGGGACAATACCCTCTCGTCTCTCTAGTATAAAAACGCATCAATCAAGCCCATGTACATGTAAAGGAGGGATCTGTCGGGAGAATTCATAAACAGCGAGTGGGCGTTGTCTTTCAGTCGATCCACTCAGCAGGACAATAGAAAGTATGGGAAATATTTAGCTTTTCTCCTACGCTCTGGATTTCTAAACATAACAAATCATGTCTAATAATCTTCAATGTGCTGTAACCTAAACAATGTGATTTCTTTTCATGTCATGTTGTAATTCCTCCACTCTACACTCCCACTGACCAAACCATTTCTCTAGTCACTGTCCAGAGTTCACCTGTGAAAACGGCTCGAGTTATCATTTGTGTCGTGATTTGTGACAAAAAAATGTTGTAGGGTTTGTAATATAACACACATACATCAAAACGGGCTGCACGCTTTAAGCGTTTATAGGGGTGAGGACTAAAGTGGAAACTAACTGTGAGTATGGTCCATGTAGTTTTTAATTACTATCAGTGGGACCTTGACTTAGATTAGCAGATACCAAACACACACACGGTGTATCCATAACACTTAACTTTATTAAATGAACAAAACTGTATTTATGTTGTGTTCGTATATTTCTGTACACTGTACAAAGTGTAATTATATGTGCAACAACTAAAATGCAGACACAAACAGAAGCAGCCCATTGTCCATGAGTGTCCATTGTATGGGGCGACAGTTGGAAAACCACTTAAGGGCTCAGCTATGCTCCCTTTACATCCCACAGCGGGCCAAGAAAAAACAGCACATGTAACATCATGTAAGGACTAAACTTAGAAGCGCCCTCCGAGCGCCCTGCATGCCAGCACCGAGCTGTACCACCTGGTCTGCTCAATCTGCCCCCGCTGGGCCCCCCTCACACCCCTGCGCCTCTTCCCCTTGACACAGAATGTCTGTCACAGTCTCGTCCATCAGCTTGCAAATGGGAGACTATCTCTGATCTGCACATACCAACTCGAGAGAAGCCTGGCTTGGATTCACACACCGGCTTTAGAAGTCCCGGGCTCAGATTCGCGTGCTCCACCTTAAGAGGCCATACTTCATATTCACACCCTGGGTAAGCATTCGAGTGTCAGCGCCTGTGGAAGCCATGTTCCTCAGCTCTGTGCTAGGTGTGCAGCGTCTGAGGTACCGGCCAGTCTTTGTTTCGGTTTCCCACTACGACGGAGAATAATGTGTTCATATCCAGTATCTTTAAAATCTGTTTTATGCTATAAACTGTTAAACATTCGTTGACAGTTTTAAATAGGGGGAATATGTTTTAAAATTATTTGAACAAAATGAGAATTATGGTCAAAATAAATAAAACACCTCTTTTTCTAAATAATCCAATTCACCATTTCTTCAGAAATCTTAGAGTTTGTGGATAATATGCGTGATAATAAAGCTATAAGATGGCTCCTGGAAACACACAGCTTCAGGAATTTTGAATTAAAATGTCTTCAGCTCTCCAATGAAATTTTATTCACCTCAGTCGTCTCAGAGGCAGATGTGTCGAGCTCTGCAGTTATACAGATCAAAATGTTCTCTGTGGCTGGATAACCCTGATGTTAAGTGAAATTTTAGTTTCTCATATTAAAGACCTACAGAAGACCTGAAGTAGGAACCCCGCAGCATGTGCAGCAGTGAAAGGCTGCAGAGAAGACGCTGGTGAAATCCGTGAGTCTAAAGCAGGGCGTTGTCAACAGAAAAAAGCCTGGATAAATAATAGTTAAAAAAAACACAAATCTATCCACCCACATGCAAAATGCAGGCACAGCTCATATTATTCTGAGCAAAAGGCCACAGAGAGCAGCAGAAATCTGGCCTGGAACAAAACCCAGTCGCTCCGACGGGGGGGGCTGGCCAAAAGAAACATCACCAGCACATCCAAGAAACCCCACGTGTGTGTCCTCCTTTTGTATGTTTCTGCAACACCTGACACATTTCCAATTGCTCCTCTGCCCTCTCTGAACTTCGCAGCTGACCCTAGATCAGCTATCAGTGCGACTCTCGCCACAATATGACCATCACCGCCGCTGAATATGGTTGTGAAGTCGCTAGATGGGAACCACATGTCAGCAGTTGCGTGTCAGTTTGAGGAGAGATTTACTGCGTTGGCGCGATGATGGAGAGGGCCATAAAGGAGAGATAGGGCTGCTGCTGATAGATCGCCTCCCCGCCGACCGGCTTCCATCTCTGAGAGCACAAGCAGCCAGCTTCTTCACCGAAGGGAAGGACACACAAGACAGATGTGTATCTATTTTTTTCTGACAAACTCAGTGCCCGAAACTTCCTTTTCTTTCCATTCGCCATTGGCCACAATGTGCGTTTCTACATGTGCAGTACGCGCCTGGGTTAAATTAGGCATTTCAACGCAACTGAATCCTCCACTCTGCCGGTCATTATCGCTGTGTTTAGGCAGCAGACTGCAGTGATTAGCTCCAGCCGCTGAACTGTGGGTCACCTCATTTAACACACCACTTGATGTAATTGTTATTGGAGTGGAGATACCAGCCTGCTGTTCAGACAGCAACACGCAACGATACTTCTCTAGCCTCGCTCGGACAGTTGCTGGCAACACCGACGTCAGCGTCTGGCCTTGTTAGTGAGACAGAAAATGAGAAGAAGGAAAAAAAAATGAGAGAGAAATCAAGATTTGGCAAAAGCAACAGATTGCAACACTAGAAGTGAAAAATGCTTGAGTGGAGCTCAAAAATACAGATAAAGAGGCTCGTCGAGCCAAAATCAGAGACAGGGTGAATGCAACGTGTAACTTCAGGGGTTAGCAGGCCAAAGAGTGTGGAGGCTGAAAGTGCACGTTTGTTTTAGGCATAGGCTACATATACTGTAGGTGTTTAACGGCGTTCAGATTTGTTTTATGTACCAATAACCAATTCATGGATTTGTAATTTGATGTATTTACTGTAGTTTAAAATTTTCGGATTCAGCCAAAACATACTATAGTAGTTTCTGAACATAGTGATGTATGTTCAGTGCATTATCGTACTTATTAGTTTTTTATTGCTAGTTATTTGTTTTCAGAAAACCTTAAATTATATTAGATCCATTAGGTTTACATTTTTTAATTATCAGTTCAGTGATTTAAATAAGATATATTTTTTTTATCTTCTAACCTTTATTTATATGGGGAATATTTACTGCTTGTGTTTTCAGCTAGCACTGATCAGCACAGCGACATGAGAAAGCCGCTCACACCTGCAGCCTCAGAGCCGCTCCACCGGACAAGTCTGGGTTATGGGCCCAGCTCATGCTCATGTGCTTAGAAGTGCTCAGATTTACCAGTACACGACCTGAGTGAGGAGATATGTGCTGTAGCAAGCTTGCTGCCTAACATGGTAATGACAAGTAATGAAACTGCTAGAAATTTGCAGCAACCCATGCCACAAAGTATTGCATTAGAATAAATGTATTAAATTAACATTGTGAATTCAGCCTAATCATTCTTCTTCTGCTGCTTTTGGGATGGGGTAACTCTGAAGACACACTCACAGTGGTCGATACACATCTTTACTACTGATATCTGAGACTTGCTCTCACTTGTTGTTACTATGGGAAACTGTGGATGTTTGTTTTTATCTTAGAAAAAACCTTAAATGCTGGTGAAGCAAATAAAACAGTGAATTAGGTAGATGTCAGTTAAAGTATGGTGATAATTTAAAAATTGTAAATTACTGTTTGTCAGCAAATCATAATAACTATTATCTTGAAGTGAAAACCAGTCCAAGTCCTTGATGGTAGTTGAAGGTAGTTTACATCATGATATTGATCAAATGCTTGCTTCTTAGGATGTTACAGGAGCAGGGTGAAGAAACAGAAAGAAATGAAGGGAGAACATTGAAAATGAAACATTTGAAAGAGTAAAGTGAGGAAAGGAAAGAGCTCCAGCAGGAAAAGAAGCACATTAAGTGGGAGTCTTGGGGTGGAGGGTTGGATAACTATACTATACTCCCCTGCGCTGAAAGACAGGCATTCTCATCTCTCATTTACCCCCTGGGGAGAGAGAAAGAGCACACTAGGGCTGGGCCTGCCATCTTAACCCTTCCACTCTGCTCATTTTACACTACAGCACTGTTTCTTTCCTCATCTCTCCGCTTGCTCTTCTTCCACTGGCGCTCACGATGGCCATCTTACCCTGCGTCTCTAATCGTCTTAATACAACCCCTGACCCTCTGTCTCTTTCCCTCTCGCCCTGCACTTTCTCTGCTATTACTGAACCCCCTCTCCCATCCCAAATGGCATGTGACCACCATTATCGCCTTGTGGAAAGAGCGGCATCATCATGTGTGCCATCATTTTCGTCCATAACCATTAGGAACACTGTAAAAAAAAAAGAAAAAATACAACCACTCACACAGTGTCTTCGAATAATGGAGTCTAGGCACGCGGTTAAACTGTAGCTGCTCACCAGCATCAGCAGACGCTGTCATTACTTTTTACGACTTTGAGTACTCTGGCCCTTAATGTACATCCTTCCTGTCCTTCAGTGTTTGAACTGAGAGGAGTGGGCAGATTAGCAGTGGGAGAGACCATCCGGTTATCAAAACAGGTTCAATCTCTGCACCAGTAAGCCGAGTTCTGTTTTTAAGCTGAGTCAATGCTGACATTCTTTGACCAGGGAGGGGTCGGCAGGACAATAACACCGATGGTCATGTTTCATTACAATAGCATAACGGTACACTTCAGTTGTTTTTTTGTCATAGTTCACTATTGTCTTGCAGAACTGAAACTCTTCCAGTCACTGAGAGACAGACGGACTCTACAAATGCTTGTGTGTATGCCGAAAAAAATCCACATTTGAACCAACTTTGCGCATTGCCAGAAAAGAAAATGACAGCGCTGTTTCATACCTATGGTTAGTTATTTAACAAAAGAGTCCAACACACCTCTGAAAAGGTAATACCCTAGGGAGTGGATTAAACGTATAGGATTCACTGAATGCCAGGAATGATGGTGAAAACTCAACATCTTTTCCAGGCTGACATATACAGTATATGCAACGCCTTTGCGATGTGCTAAAATGCTCGTTGGTCAGCGCTCACTTACCGAAAGAAACAGTCTGTGTGCACGTTTACGTCAAAAAAAGGGGTTGGAGTTTAAAATCACTCAGGAGCAGCATCAGTCAGCAAATATACGCTGTGAAACACACTACCCACTGTGCACTCAGCACTCGCCACGCTAATGCACACACCGAACACTTCACAGGCTCAACACTTCTGAGATAGTGTTTACCCTCCGAACAACAGCCAATTATATGGAGAGAGGGGCTTTCAGCAGCCAAACCAGAACCATTATAATCAAAGAGACACAAACATTTGGACATATTTCATGTTATTCTACACAATACTGTCTGGGTTAAATTAAGTAAAATCAAAGTGAACCGCATAAGTCAGTACAGAAATAAATATACCAGTAAAAACATTTATCAACTGAGGCTTTCATACAGTAACTGTTAAACATCCTGAACTCCGTCAGTGTTACCATCTATCACGTCTACTGTTTTCTCTTATTCTTACACTATTTGTTATAGACTCTGATGAAAACTGTTGTATAAATAAGACTGGAAACGTGGTCTTATTAGCCTTTCTTTGTCCCGGGCAAAGCCACTTACATAGTTATTTGAATCAGTTGTGTTAAGTTTATAAGCGCAAGGATTTCTAAAGTGAACCTATTTGAAGAACTGAATAAATTTAAACAAAAAAAAAAACATACAAATTCATATTTATAACATCAATTACATGTACATGTGGTGGTGAATAGTACAAATTTCACATGTTCAGATGACCTGGTATAAACTGAGCTATGATTCCTTACTGTATGGTAGCGTGAGCAATACACTGGTCTCCGATTTGATATCCTATAATTGATGAAAAATTATATTATCCTCACCAGCAACCATCAAAGGAGTTACAAGTACTTTGGGGCAACTTCAGGACACATAAAATGTGTTAACTCGTGGAATTTTGGGTAAAGGTGTCTTGGTTATGTGAAGATCAGTTAGCTGAGTAGTCAAACATGAGGCTGGAGCTCCTATTAACTACTTCATATTTTTTACCATAAAAAGTACATGGAGACTCTACCCACCACTGCTTCCATTTACAGACGTTCATATTACTGCTGAGGTCATTCACATGGGAAACCAGTTATGTGCTAAGAGTAAAGATGTCTTCTCGCACACACTCAGCTTGTCTGTTTGCACTCAGGTCATCACAGTGCAGAAAAGTTCTCACTCTCTGACCTGTAGGTCTCACCTACAGGTCAGAGAGTGCACCTTTTCCTCAATCATTAGGCACTAGCTGAGTCTAAACCAGAGGGTAACCTGAGCTGTGGCCCTGCAGACTAATCCACCTCAACAAAGCCTTTCTCCTGCTCTGAAAGCCTGAGCGATCATCAGTCAGGTAAAGCAAACTGTTACAACCCAGCCACTATACACACAGGTGGCTTTACTGACCACTCTGTGTGTTTTAGTAGGTGTGTGTATATGCGTGTGTCTGCTGGGGGGTGCCATGAGGTCAGAGGAAACACATTTGATAAACAGTGTGTCCATGCCTGCCTGTGCAGTTTTCTATGTGTGATTCATTCGGCGGGAGGTGGCCCAGTGCCGAGATAAAGGGCTGCAGTCAGAACATGCAGACAGACAACTTTTCACACAAATCACCATAATACTTCAAATGATACGCTCAGGTCAGGAGTGACAGGAAATAAAGAACTTCCTAATGAAGCTCGACAGCTTGTTCATATGCTAGCTTATAGAGTTGCATATTTCAGTGTATAAACCTTCTTCTGATTGGTTGACAGTCCACGGTGTAGATGTTTTAATCATCTAAATCACGTGAGCATCAGGTGTTGAATGTTTGATCTCTGAAAAAGTAGAATGTGTTTGCACATATTTGAATCACTAAAAGAGCAATTTAGCTCCAGGCAACTACAGAACAGTACTGATGGCTGTTAGTCCACCGAAAGCCCGACCATCTCTCCTCCTCTTCTTCTTCTTTCAGCCGCTCCGTTTAGTCCACAGTGGATCCTCCGTCTCCATCTCTCTCTGTTCTCTGCGTCCACCTCTGTCACACCAACCTCTTGCACGACCTCCTTCACCACATCCACGAGCTTTTGGCCTTTCCCTTCTTCTCCCTTATGGCAGCTCCATCCTCTGCTTACCACTACCCTATTACTCTGAACGGCTGACCATCATCTACCTTCACTACCTCTGCTCATTGCAACTGCACCATTGCATCACCTTCTATCTCATTTACACACACATGCTCCATCCTGCTCCTGCTGACTTTGATCGCACTTTCTCTATAGCGTCTACCTCCTGTCCCACTGTCTAGGCTCATTTCAGCTGGCTCACCACTTTCACTCACATATCACAATGTCATCCGCAAACATCACCGTCCATGGAGACTTCCAATCACCTACCCTCTCAATTTATGCAAGGCTATTTGCATCAGTGTTTTAATCTACATTTGGTGATGTA
This sequence comes from Microctenopoma steveboyesi, assembly GCA_032359275.1. Taxonomy (NCBI): domain Eukaryota; kingdom Metazoa; phylum Chordata; class Actinopteri; order Anabantiformes; family Anabantidae; genus Microctenopoma; species Microctenopoma steveboyesi. The sequence continues at coordinate 15,681,815 of JAUMHF010000014.1, read as the reverse complement.
GTGAGTCTTTACACCAGGACGTCGATGTGTGTTGGGCAAAATAAACCACAGTGAGTGAGTCTTTTTAGTAATAGACAAACATGTCACCTGGTGTAATGGTGTGGCTCAAAATATCCAGAAGCAAGACTGAAATCACATTTCTCCTCTGATTGTTGTAAACGATCAGTGATGCACTCTAAATTGTTCTAATATCGATGTTAATGACGTCTTTTATTTCACTTTAGAACAACTTTTTGCATGTTCTGAATGATCTCTTACTGGACATTTAACTACTACCTAGCAAAGACTGTACTTCTTCAGCAGACTTTACTGACCTTTACCCAAACAGCAGCGGTTTAAGTTAAACAGTTTTGTGATGTGGACTAAGCTGATGCTTAAATAATAATTAAGGCACGTTAGGATGAAAAGGCAACAACACAAGTAATGGGACACAGAAATGAAGTGAAAGGATTTGTTTCAGCCGGCTGGTTGAGATTCTCGGGGAGACGCAGGTCAGCCAGAGGCAGGCAAACTAAGAAAACAACAAGAATTTGCTTCAATGAGCCAATGGGAGCATTAATTCCATTCTGAACTTGTGCAGGGAATGACAGAGACACACACTCACATAGGCAGAGTGTCTGTTGCATTCCTGTGTGCCTCCTGGCTCTTGTCCCTCCACACTTGTCACCGGACAGCACAGTGCCCCGCAGTGTGTGCCGACCGGCCTGAAGTGGCTCTCACAGGCCTGTTAGCATGCAGATGGTGTGAGGTGACAAGAGCCGGAGCTCCAGGTTGCAGAAGGAGGCTGGTGGCTGCTGCAGCCCGAAGACTCGAGAGCTTTTGTTTCCAAAATGCAGCACCAGCTCAAGGGCAAAACTCAACATTCAACAACGAGCATGACTATTGGGTTTATAACAACAACAGAGGCCTTCATTAAACTGCAGCCCTTTGCTGACAGTATTTTGCATTTTAGTATTCTATTCTGGTTTCCCTAAAAGCATGAAAACTCTCCCCTTCCAGTCATCATCTTCATGAGAAACAACATGTCAAGTGACGTACATATTATTCTTACTTTTATTTTTATCGCTAAAGTCAGTCACTAATTTAATATTATAGAAAAAAGGCTATTTTATTCTAGTTTACTCAAGTTTAGTCTCACTGAATTATGGATAAAATTATCTAGTAATAGATGCTTTCAAATTTCAAGCACAGTGCCAAAATTGATTTTATTATTTTTTTATTAGTCTTATTACAAAAGAATCACACCTCATGATCAAATATATACAAGACAACAACCACAGCATCAACAAAAGGGAGACATCTCGTGGACAGTGTCAAAGTCAGGCAGACGGACACCCAGCGGTCACTGACAGTCATGCTGGTGGTGATGTGTGTGTTGGGGGGTGGGTCTTAATTGGAAGGAACAACATTGCTCTTTTCATCTCACCAGCAGTTGAGAGGCAGGTTTCAGACAGAGCACATGCAGGGAATGTAAAGGACCTTTCTGGCCTTTATCACCTATCAAACTTGGATGTCCATCTCTGCTTATCTTAGTAAGGATAGAAAGGCTAGGATACACTTTAGCTGTTTGATTTTAATCACGCTTAGATATCGAAACCATGTCACAAATTCTGGCACACACAAGCGTCCGCCTTCGTGCACTAGAAATAAAGGAGTACTGGAGAAGGGTTTGGGGGATTCCAGGAGGAGACCGGGACCCCACTGAAGGGTCAAAAACCATCTGTGCTCACTTGGCTTTATTTCACTCAAGAGAACAGAGGGAGTGAAGAAGAAGGAAAATGACAGACGTGGGATCAGAGATAATTGAATTTCGGTGGTTTCTGCACACACTTGTCAACTCTTGTCAACTAAAACACTATCTAGAATAAGCACAAATCCGCATGGTTAAGGAATATTGAATATTTACATAAAGTGATGCATGTATAGTCTGCTTTGAACAGTATTGTATATACTGCCGTGTCTAGTACATGCAAGGTCCTATTTAGATTTTCCCACATGGTTGAGTATAAACTTGTCAGAAAATCCCTGTGGCAGCCTATTTAATGTTTCCTGTGATTCCTTTATTCTTTAATTATTAAACGCTCGCTCGTCACACAGCGTGTTTGCCTTATATTGTCCTTAAATCTGTGCAGATCAAATGAGACACAGATCACGACACAGATGATTAAATCGTGGGGAGAGTAGCACGTCTTAATAACTTCTAATGAACGCATGTGATCATCTTTATTTTTGAGGTTTTTTCTGGCGTCGCTTCATCCTGTACTTGTCTTCATAAAGAGGAATTCCCCCTGTTTTGAATTATTATGCACCTCTCTTCTTCCTGTCTTTGTGGCAATGATCTAACACCGGAGATGAGAGCTTTTACTCACACACACACACACACACACACACACCTCCAGACTGCTGTGCTTCTCATTAACACAGCACTGAAGTTCAGAGATACACACACACATGCCGTGACATTTGCGTGCACACAGACACTGGAGCTCGCAAGTGGCAAATGAGGCTTCTTTCAGCAGAATGAGCGTGTTTGACACAATTCTCTGCTTCTGACACACACATCACAGAGGGCTGCATTCAATCACTCACTAACCTACTCTCACAAACACTCCTTGGCTCTGCCAGCTCTGCCTCTGGGCCTCATCATTGTGACTGAAGCACTCACTGCCTCCCCGTTAAATGGATGAGAGCATCGGGGTGGCCCAGCGGTCAGCGGGACCAGCCCACAAATGACATGTCACAGATTCTGTGCCAACCATGGCCGTTATGTGCATCTGTGGCCAAGCTAAGTGGATGGTGTTGACAGTGAACACTGCACAATAAGATGATATTACAGTCGATGAGTTTTTAAATGGCCCCAAGTGGATTTCTCCGCACAGAGGTTCCTCTGACACTATGGCTGCTTCAAAGAAAAGAACGGAGTGATGATGCAACCAGTGATTTAGCGCAACATGAACTTTAATATTAGAAGTGATTTACAGACAAAAAACACGTGAAAATGAGAGTTATGGTAAAAACTGTGACTCTTAAATAATGTCATTTGTTTCCAGTTGGGGTTTTTATGTGAACATTCACACAAAACACCCACGAACACAAAGGAAGTCCTTAGGATCTCTAACGTGACTTATCTCAAACTTATTTTGGTCATTTCTGGACAGAAAACCTGCTGATCCATCTTTAATTTGAGCTGAGCTTCAGTTTCCATTCAGTTGAAAAACCAGAATGCCAAGGCACAGGTTTTTTTAATGTGACAGCTGCAATAAGTCTTATGCTACCCCAACTGTAAGTGTAAGGATTGGTGACTGGTTTAAGGCAGATGAGGAGTGGGGACTGGTGAGGGATGATGCGTGGGAGTCAAGGAGGAGGGGCTTTGAGGGCCCTTCTCTGGGTCTCTAATCCGCCTTGGCTCAGGATAAGGTGTCGGCATGGAGAGCAGGCCTGTCAGCACCCAGAGACTCCATCCTTTACCCTTTATCCTTTCCTTCATCCTTCTATCCCTGGTCTCACTGCATTCCCACATATCTCTGATAAAATGACAGGTAGAGAGAAATAGGAGGGAGGCAGAGAGTTGAAGGGACAGCTATCGCTCAGGGCAACAGAGGTGTGTTGGGTAAAGCCCACCACTACAGCCCTGATAAGCATATCTCTCTGCCTCATGTGTGCCAGACAAAACCCAATTGTTTGCCATCTGCTCCCCTGGTTTGGGACTGACAGCTTGTGAAGGACCAATGACAGAGTGAAGGGTGGAAATATGGTGGAAAAACACAAGAAAATGATCCTTACCATGTCCTGTTTGGCATGTTGACAATGTCCATACATCTGTCTACCACTGACAGGACATTGGTGAAAGTGCATCATGGAGTAAAAACGGATAAAACAATCGATGTATTCTGTTTGGGCTACAACATATAGTACTTAGTCTTAAAATAATGTCATCTTACTGTTGTGTCACCTCGCATTAAACCATATTAACATTAGCATTCTTCTGTCCCTGGTGAACATAATTCCAATAGACCCCTCATACATGGCTGAAGGTGTGTTTTGGTAGTTGGTAGTTTTGCAGGTATGTTTTTGTGTCTGTTTATATGTTTTATATATTTAAGTGAACTACATATGAACACTCGTATCATATAGAGGATCTGACTGCAGCAGTTAGGGGACCCCTGGGCCAGAGCACAGTGGGCCTGTTCGGCAATCCAGCCATGCCTGAGGGAAATATCCGGGGCTGCTAAATTGCCTGATAAGTTGTTAACTTAGTCTGTCAGCTGTTTGGTGGTAGGCCTATAGTATACTGACAGTTTTTACAGCCTTTTTTTTAACAGTAAACAGCTGCTGCAGATGAAAACAACACTTTAAAGGGGTGAGAGTGAACCAACACAGTAAAGGTGTAGGCTATAAAATCAGAACAATGCTCTGAAAGACAGAATTTAGGTCTTTAACGCTAAAGAAAACTGCAGAGTAAGGTGATAATTTTCTATTGGTTCATGAGTACGAGTGACACCTGCAACATTACACAGTCATTTGATCCACTGTGGTCTAACCATGACTGAGGCAGCTGTTGAGAATATCTGGAGTTAATTCTAATAATTTACAGGAGCAACTAAAAAGGACGAAGACTAACAAGGCACAGACGTGTGGGGTCCTGCATAGCTCATATGGAAAATTGGTGAGGGGACTGTGGTGCATTCGGAGCCACGCATGGCACCGTTGAGGCTCTTTGGATGAAGGTGCTTGGTAACGAAGCAGGAGTACAAAAGACAAAGGAAGACAGGAGAGCACGCCTGCTGTTAGTAAATGGACTCTCCCATTCCGTGTTCTTCCCTTCATCCTGTTTTGTATGGATGTAGGTCTCTCATCCCTCATAATCCTTTCCCCAAACACCGATGAGTAAGTCCTGACACACAGCCACATTGCCAGACTCGGCCCTGCCTGCTGGGGATTTACTACCTAAATAAACACTGCACACACAAAGAGAAACACACACACACACATAAAAACTAAATTGAAGCAATAAATTTACACTGTCATGTGTTGCTGAGCCTGGATATTGTTGCAAATTTTCTGATTCTTGTGTCGATACCTGAGATTCAGCACAGATATCAAAACAGTACATATTTTAGTATTTACTTTAAAAAAATATAAAGCTATTGTTCTACAAATTCCTGATCCCCAGGTTGAATGGTTTTATAGAACATGTGCTTTTATAGGTAAACAATGTGCAGTGCATACCCTTCACTACAGCATTAGTTTATCACATGAGCTTATCTTGTTTATTATGTCAATATAATAAAACTGATGCAAACTCAAAGAGGTCACAACCTATCAACGACTACATAAACATTGTTAAAAATCTTCCCAAACTAACAATACTA
>JAUMHF010000014.1:15629902-15676343 GCA_032359275.1 Microctenopoma steveboyesi | reverse complement strand
ATGCAAACTCAAAGAGGTCACAACCTATCAACGACTACATAAACATTGTTAAAAATCTTCCCAAACTAACAATACTAAGAAAGCTCAGGTTCAATATTATCCATTATTCTTACGGACGGAATGGCTGTTGGCAGAAAACCCGCATTCGCTCCAGCTTTCCCAAGCATTAAGCAGTCTGCACCTGAGATGTCACACTGCCTGAAAGAATTTAATTAGCATCGGTCTCGGTGGAGATTTTTAGTGATGCACCAGCTCGATGCTTGTCCAGGGGCCAACATTAATTCTGGTGTGAGACCTGGTCTAAAACAAAGTTAAAATCTCATCTAAGACAATATAAAGTTTTATGTTCCTCCTAATGTGATACACAGAGCTGAAAAGACAAATGGTTCCAAAGAGGTTACGGTTTCCCTCACATTCTTAATTCTTTCTTCCTCCCCTGTCTTTTTTGCTTGGCCTTTTCCCTCTAATGGCCGTGCTGCTTGCTGGCACATGGCCCATGTCGATCTATAACCACCCATCTGGCCGGTGTGTGCTGTCTGTGTCGGTTTGTGATGAGTCCATGATGACTCTGAAGCTACACATGAGGAATGAATATGTGTGTGAGCATCTGTGTGTGCGTGTCTGGCACACCTGCTTCACATACAACCAGCGCATGGCCTGTTAGCTCCTCTCAACACTTTGTATTGTGCCGTTAGCCAGTGTGGCGTTGCTAATCCACAGTGTTTGGGGTTAGCTGGAGGCTACTGCCCTGCTGCCTTTACACTTATGTGAATGGGAGAGGAATGTGGTACAGATGTTCACCGTGTGGAACTGGGTGTTGGACTGCATGTGCACTTGGCTCAGACAGTCAGATGACAACGCGACCCATCACCTTTAATGTCCTGAACCTCCTGAGGAACATTTAAACCAAAGACAACCCTGTCATTCATTTTCCAGCTTGAGTCTACCGCTTGACAGCAGAATGACTATGTTGTTATCTTTCATCAACATCATGTCGCACACACTCTACCAATGTAGGACATGAATCATCACATCAGTGCCTTGACTACTTTTTGTGTATGACTCTACTGTATGCTGCCTTTTAGCTAGTGGCATGAAATGACATAAAGGAGCTTTAGTTCAATCGGGAGGAACCTTGAAGAGGGATTGAAAAGGTTCAATCTAATCTACCCTCTCTCTAGTTGCTAGATACTATCACAGTCATGTTTTATTTCTAAGTGACAATGCCATTGTGTTGCTTTTTTTCTATCTAATACAGTAGCAAAAAATAATTTATATTTAAATCTGAGAAGATCATTTTATCTCATTATCTGTGAATGTGACATTATATGTTGCATATGCATACTGTATGCATTTGAGGGTGTGCTGGGACCGATCTGCTGATGGTAACTCCCTGGCGTTTATATGGACACTGTCCTGTAGAGTGAAAAATCCTCCATGTGATTGTTTGCCGCAGTGAAGTTGGTGATGCTAGCGTGCCAGCAATCCACTGGCGTAAACAGACGTAGCGGCTTTGTTTTCACACAGAATGGCACTCATACACACCAGCAAGAAATCAACGGCAGTTGGCAGCGTGCCCTGCCCCAGCACATGTGCACTAGTGCATGAAGCTGCATTCACAAACAACAAATACCATTTGGAATGCCATTTATATACACCTGGTGCAGATTTAAAATAAAATTAAAACAGATATAGAACTAATTCTGGCAAAAAGGAGACCAACTATGGCCCCATTTGGCTTTACATATATAACCAAGTATTATAATAAAGGAGCATTGTTGTTTATTTGCAGTTCCTCTGAATCCCACACAACAGTTATAATAATCATGTATAAGTGTCTTGGTCAAGAATACGTAACATGAGCGGACACAGTTGCTCTTGCAGGACTCAAACCACATGTATGACATTACAGCCACACGCCACCAGCCCTTCTCCTTACATGAGCACCAAACCTCCCAGCTTTCCAAGAAGAAAACACGCAAACTACTTCAGCAGGAAGACAATGAAGCCATAACTCTACCTCCCTGAAAGCAGCAGACCCATTAGCTAAATGGAGAAAGAGCATGTGGAGCATGTATTTCTGGCTATATAAATCTGCATCCCTCACCCTGACCTCTGGCAGCGGCTCCCTGAAGGAGTCAACCTGGGATAATACCAAACACCCCACGATGGCCTTTCCTAGGTCAGGTCACCGTAAATCACATGCTGATCAAGACCAAGTGACGCGTGGGAACGTGCTTTTTTTCCTCTCTTGCAAAGCAGTGTCAGTGATCATGAGGTATGTCAGTGACTGTGTCATGACCAAAAGTGCTTAGTTGGAGTTGGGAAGTGACCATATGTCCCAACCTTTCATTTCCAACCCTTGATATATACTTGTCTCTTTGTAGGCTTTCAGCAATAAGAAAAAAGAATTAACTGTGGCTAATAGCCATGTTAGCTAACGAGTCACACGTGCGTAGGGGTTGCAGAATGACTTCCTCTCCGTGCTTTGAAACAGATGAGGGCTGTGACCACACAGTCACACAGCAAAAAACAGGATGGAAATTAAGGCCTTCTACTCCTCTTTTGCTCTTGGAGAAGTGTTGGAAGGCAAAAATACTGGTCTTAAATCAAATGCTCTTCCAGCTCTGGGAAGCTAGACCTCAAATATCCTCTAGTAATGTTACAGAGATTCATACCAAAGACAAGAGCTGGAAGGTCACAGGCAACAAATCCCAAAGTGATGATTAGGGCCAATCTGATCGTTTCGTTAAAGAAAGAGTAGATTTAGAAGGGTTTCCAATGGGAAAAGGCAGTGTGATGATATTTCATCTAACTCCGACTTTAGTCCATCTCATGTATTTAATATAAGTAGATGGGAATCCTCTTTAAAACTTCATTTTCATAACAGATGTGCACTGTACCCTTCGATGCACAGGCTCTTTATTTTCTCTGTCAGCAGAACATTGCACAGGACCCTGAGCTTCAAACCCACTAGCACTGCACCTCTCTTCTCTATAAGATCACAGGTCAATAGGGGGACCGTCCCTCTCCTTCCACTGTATTGACAGCCAGGATTTTATCAATAACTGCTGCCCAGACACATCACCACACACCGGCAGGGATCCTGTCCTCTCAGAGAGCGTCACTGACGGATGTATTGAACTGTTTTGGAGCATTTCCTCTGATTTGCTTTGTTTGGCTGCATGTGTATGTTTGTATTGACGAACTCAAGAACAGAAAGGGGAGGATAGGATACAGGAGGAGGCAGAGGTGCCGTGATAAGGTCAGTCCTCCTTACATCTCTGTGTGCTGATAAGGCAGGACACGCACTCAAACACACTCAGACAGCCATACCAAAGCATTAAAGACTGGTAACACACCTCTGCGTTATCTTCCTGCGGCTCTGTCTCTGGCTACAACACCACACATACACACAACTATTTTTCTTACCAGAGCAAGGAAGTGAGAGGCTTCAACAGGGTGGCTCTATCTTAAAGATTTTCCAGGAGATGAAACACGTGCTTTAGTCTGATGAAATGTTTTGCTCAAAACTGAGATCGGTAACAACTGAAGAAGCCGGATCATACTGATAATCAAAATACAGAAAGTAAAGATAATGGTGCTCTACAAAGATATTTTAACTATTTCTCTGATTGAATGTAATTCATAGGTTTATGAACAGGTAATCCTTGATTTTAACGGAAAAAATAAATGAATAAAAAATATATGCACCTGATTGCTTATGAGGCAAAGTAACACTGTTAAGATTCTGCAGCTAAAACAACATCAAAGACTGAAAACTCTGAAATTACAAGAGCGCCCAGTCATATTTTTTGTCTTTATGGCGAAAACGCAGCGACAAGGTAAACTGAAGGTAAACTTTAGGAATTTCGATACAAGCTAAATTCAGACAATAATCTTGTCATGCATTCAGTACAAAGCCCATTCAGAGGCTCTGTCATCTGTGCAAACAGGGTAGCATGGTGGTGGTGGGGGCAGAAAACATTTAATCAACTCAAAGTTAATCTTCCAACAGTTTGAACTGACCGACTTCTTCTTTGTTACAACAGGTCCCATGAGAGCCCCCACTGAAAGCAAAATGTCTCTTCTGTCTAATCTCTAATATGTGTTAAAAATCTTATATGTTAGAAAAATATTTCTTTAAAGTTGACACTTATCACTTTAGAGATAATGTTAAAATGTGATCAAATAAAGTTAAATAATCAATCTGTTGACCTCCCATCATAACACTGTAACAATGTACAGGTCTGTCATTTAAAATTAAGTTTACTATTATCAAACAACGGAAAGTAAGGAGTGAGAAATAATTGGTTCAAGTTAAAGTTCTTTTAACTTCTTATCTGCATTTTTCTTTTCACTCGACTTGACTTAAATAAAGTTTTACCCAACCTTGAAGGAAAAAGAAGAAAAATCACTCAAGACGTGTATTTTAAAATAGTCTTTTGGGGAACACTTTGATCAAACAAAAGAGAGACCCTCAGGTACTTGACCTGAACAAGAATGGCCTGTAAAAAAAAGCTGATAAGGACATAAACTTTGGTTATTAAAGTGCATAAAGTAAACAACCAATATGAACTCAACTCCTCTGGTCCCTGCGTGGCACACTGGGCAGCAGTGCCACCTGATCCTGGAGCCGCAGGGCCCAGTCGCCGTAAATCAAGAGGCATCTGAGACGCTGAGCTCGAGGGTGAGACGAAGAGGAGACCGCAAGCAGACAGACAGGATAGAAGCAGACGCTGATATGTGTCTCTGATAGCACATAGGCTCATATAGTGGGCACACACACACACGCACACAAACACAGATTTCTGCATTTCCCCACAGTGTTCCCACTTGGCTCACAAAAGAGCCCCACAAACAGTCGAACAAGGGGAGATCACAGGACAACTGACATAGTTGTGTACACACTAATTAGGCATACTGGCAAAGCTACAATGGGCTTTTTCATACCCTGCATGCACAAATCACACACACACACACACACACACACACACACACACACACACACAGGATGGATATCAGGGTTGGGATGTGTGCCATGTTTGCAATGATATCCTCTTTGATCTGGGGTGAGAAGTTCTCTGCCCTCCATTATGGAAAAAAAAAGAAGCGAGACAGCCGGAGTTTTTTTAGAAAAGGTGGCAGCGTTAGTTGGGGTGTTTGACAGTGTGAATAGGGGATTCTGTGTTTTGTTCCGGCTCCGTATGAACAGGCATTTGTTTGCAGGATGACATTTAGACAATGGCGGCTGGACGGGTGGGAGGAGGAGGGCTTAGGAGGGTTGTGAGTTTTTAGCAGCGATCATATAAGCAATGTCTGAAGCTTTTGTGGACTCCTGAAGAACATTAGGGTCGGCGGGTCAAAACCGGGTGACCTCTGCTTGCATCAAGGCATACAATGTCACACGCAACAAGGAGCCAATAATGGCTCGATGTTAGTTTCCCACAAAAGCCCTTATGACTAAACATCAACATTATGTTGCCATCAAACAGCCACATTTCCTGCTGTCAGAGTCCCTTCACTGCCGGTGTGTCATTAGATGACTCCTATTTTCTGAACAATAAGTCATATGTTACATTTCTGAAAACCTTTGCTGATTTATAGAACATACAAGTCAAACAATCTTGACCTGAAAAGGGTCTAATTGGGATTGAAAAATTGTATATTTCAGCAAGTCTGTGGTTTAGATTCAGTAGAACAATGTCTTTGTTCTATTTGTGAGGTACTAGATGACATCCGTAGCCTTTGTTCAAAACCAGGCAGGCTGTCTCTGTATTTCCAGTCCTTTAGCTAAGCTAAGCTAACGGCTGCTGGTGGTAGAATCCTAGTTACCATCAAATAGCATGAAATTTCTCATCTTTTCCTTAAGAGCTGTAGTTGTAATGTGGCGGTGAATTGTGGTTTTTGTGGAACTGAAAATGTAACACCACTTTTATGGTGAAGGAATTGTGTAGGAAATACTTTGAAAGCTAACTTTTCACACATCTGCAGAGCAGCTACAATGCTACACACATGACTGAAGTAGGAAGCAGCGTCTCACAATTTTGTAGAAACACAACTAGCAGAAACTACATATAAGTTTATATCACACCTGACACAAACACCAAGAGAATACAAACAATACAAATGCTGCATGATGTTCTTCTAATCTCCACTCTGTCGTTGCATCTAGAGTCATACAACACTTATAAAACACAATAATGAAAACATGCATATTCGCTATTAAGCAGGCAAAAAAAATTTGAGCAAAACCAACAACATCATCCATTCACACGAGTCTAACACTCAGTGCGTCAGTGTGTGTGTGTATTGAGTGACTTCCTGCCAGTTGTTTGTCCTCTTATCTGTGAACCGGATTGCTGAGATAAACGCACACAAGTGCAAACATTCGAGTAGACTCCAATTAGACCTGTTTTATTGCGCCTCAGTTGTCCGCCACAGGAGGTGGCTCAGGTAGGACCGACACTGACATCAAACATAGGCTCTTCAGAGTCAGATCCCCAGCACGCAGCCGTACCCAGGGACTGCACTGCGTGACTGATGGCTATGTTTAATAGGTGCAAAAACAAAATCACTAGAAATTTTCACATTTCAAATCAACATTTCACTGTTGGGCTGCAACCATTTTTGATTAGTTGATTAACAACTACTAACTCAATGGTGGATACAAATCAAAATGCAGTGGAGCTGTCTTAACCACGCTGTCGTGACTTTAAGAAAAAAAATGTTTTTTTAATTAGGTGTATGTACAGTAAATGTTCTGGCTGCTGTCATATGCTCTGGCCCCCTAAATTGTTTATCCTCGCTCCATCTTAGAGCCCTAAGCTTGGCCTGTATCCCCCTTGATTTAAACACCTCATGAAACTGGCCTTACACCTCCCTCAGAAACAAGAAACTTTCCATAAATAGTAAATAAAGCAAATGGTGGTCTTCCTCTGTTTCCACTGCTGCATGCGCAGGGGTAAGCACTCTGGGCCATCAGCTGCTCCGGGGCAGCAGTTAAAGAGAATCACATGTTTGGCCTGACATGAGAAATGTCTGTCAGATGAGGAGAAAGAAAGACATTGAAAAATAAGTGTAAGAGAAGAAGAATGACTGGTTTCACTGGTTGCTGTCCAGCCTGACTTCAACTTTCAGCTCTGCAGGCTGTGACCAACTACGCAAGGTAAAGACAAACAGATTTTTATGGGAGGTTTTACTATGTGTAAAATATTGGGTGTTGATAAGGCAGCGTGCAGTTGCGAGCCTGAGAAAAGAGCAGAAAAGAAAAGAGCCAGGGTTTTATTTTGAGGATTAGTTATCCCATCAATTTCTCTTTAGTCTCTAAAAGGTCCATTAAGGCGAGTCGAGTAAAACAGCGAAAGAGGGCAACCTGACATCCATCACCTCTGCCGCTTCAGAGCCCGGCAACACTCAAAAAGAAAGCTAATGAAAGAAAGTTGGTGAGGCTGTGTGTGTTGGTGCGCGCACAACCAAACCGCCTTCTTTTGTGTACAATCCTATCAATGTCACAAAGGTTACGCTCCCTCAAGATAACCCGCGGAGATCGCCCTGGGCTCTGCCTGATTCTTTTTCACTCCTCTCTTTTTGTGATTAGGTGTCAGAAGAATTTCCTTGGTGTGCAGACAACGCCTTTCATGTCGGGGGTTTCTCATGGTCTCATGGCCTATCAAACTGCCCATTCAAACACCATGCAAAGCAGTTGCAAAGCAAAGTACACAATGTCTGTTTGTAGTCAAGTCGCACAAGCGTGAATCCATGTTTATCCAAGAATGCTCACTCCAACACTTCCTGATGTCAGGAATGAACAATAAACTTTTTTCTTTTTAAGTGTTGTTTCATTCAGACCTGAAATAATGAAATAGTCAAAAGTGCACAAGGTATATTTCACATACAGTGGTCAATGACTTGAGAATTTCAAGGTCAAATCTCAGCTTGACTAGATTGGAGAGACAACTGACACAATCAGTCTTATTCCATTTGAGCTTGAGTGTCGTTGATTGGAAACATCTACATATTTTTGGGAGAGGAATGTAGTAGAACAACTCTGAGTAGGCACAGATGTGGCAGAACTGGCAGTGCTGTTTGGCAAGGATGCACAGTCTCTGGAAACAGGATTTGTTCCCGAGCCACAACTTGGGTGGACTGTGGTTTGGTTGGTATGTACTTTCTGTTTTACATAAACTTCTCATTTATGTGTAATAAACATCCAGAAAGGGCCTGTGGCACCGCAGGGTTCAGGGAACGGAGCTCACTATCCTTCATGCCTCCACCTGCACAAGTGATTGCAAGAGTTTTAAAAATACTTTTTTTAAAAATACAGTTTTAAAATACTAGAAGCACAAGATTATTAGCGTTGGTATGTTGATTGGTGCAAAGTACAAAAATGATGCTTAAATGACTTGATGCACATGTGCCAGGTATTGTGAGGTGTATTGACACTCACACTTATCACAGTGGTCATATTTTCTAGGGGGGGGGACTCCTTTGTAAACCTTCATGTACAAACCACAGCAGGTGTGCCCTCATTCTAGTTATGTGTAGGCATACATGTTTTGACTCATACTTCTACCTAAGATGTTGTTGTCATTTGAGATCATCACTTAGTTGCCACACAGTCTAGAAACAACAGTCATATTATCTGTAAAGGTTCTTGTGCTTTGGATAAAACCTTTTTGAGATCAGTCATATTCAAAGAAATGGCGGCAATGATTCAAAAATGTTTCTAAAGCTTTTAGACTTCATCCTTGTAAGATTTCTGCTGGCACAGCAGGGTGCTATGAACAGTGGTTCATCATCTGCCAAAAAACTGCAGATGCACTGGTCAATCAAATTCAATATGCAAGTGCATGTTCCTGGTAGAATATCATGTAGCATTTACTATGGAGAATTGTTATTGTTTTATTGGCAAATTTGATTATTAGATCGTTGATTTTTTAATTACTTAATTACTCGTGACTTTTGAAATTGGAGACAGATGTTTTCTTGGCTGACTGATTTAATCATTTACTAGGGTTTTCAATTGATTAAAAAAATTAACTAATTAATCGCAAAATTTTCTGTAATTAATTTTGATTAATTGCAATTACATAATGGATAGCCTGGCTGCAATTACATATTTTCAGTTTTATATTTAAGCTTGAAATAGACATTTTTCGCAATATAATGAAGTAAATGCAGAATTAATATGAAGAATTTTTTTTTTTAATTCAAACAGAATTTTTATAGTTTTCATCAATCTTTTAACACAGGTTCTCTCCTGTTAAAATAACTTATGTCCATGTGCAACTTGCTGTTTATTTAATTTCTGAGCATTTGCTAGACTATGTTTAAAATGTCCAATAATCTTGCGATCCAGCGGCCATCTAGCGGCCAGAACACTTTCAATTCATGAGGAGACACCGACCGTTCTTTGCAGAATGTGGGCCGTGTAGGGCAACTGATCATATGGAAGTAGTCTGGTAGCTGCAGTCATGTTACCAGCACTGTCAGTGCCAAGTGTGGTTACTTGCACAAGCCTGCTGGACTGCAGAGCCCTCTGGTCCTCATACAAAGTGTGCAGTCTCGACACAATGGTTCCTCTCGAGGGTAGATTGTGAGACACCTCCTGATGCAGTGCGAATGACTTCTCTCACTCCATCATCTTTTACTATGCTAATTGCTCTGCAGTTTTTAGTTATGCAAACAACCAAGGAAACAGTTAACTTTTTACTCACAGGTTTTGTTATTAGCGCAATGCTGCCCCCCCTTTAGAGGTTCTCATGAGTTTAAGGTTTAAGGTCTCTGAAATAAAAAACTGCATTAATTACATAAAATTTTTTTTAAATTTTATAAAATTAACGTTTTACATTAATCTAATAAGTTAACGCGCTAATTCTGACAGCACTACCAAGTGTCGGACTCTACATTTTAAAAGTCTGCTTCATGGACAGTTTTCTCACTACTACTTATACCAGTGCAGAGCGTAATGCTTTTTTGATGCACTGCGGTAGTAGGTATCTACCATAGTATTCGTTGCACTCTGGATGAGGTCTGAAATGTAAATGTGAATGTGATTTACCATGGGAACTTCATGGCATTCTTCTTGTTTTGGAGGGCTGTGAAAGAAAGTAGACTCCAGCCAGCTGAAAAGAACAGTGAGGCCTAACAGCCAAGAAGTGGCTGCAGTGAAGCTAAATTGGGAACGCCTTATAAATCTTGGCTTTTTAGAGAGCAGCATCAATACGCAATTGCGCACACACACACGAGCAGATACCTGCATGCATGGGAGCTCTGCAGTGATAAGTGTTTACAGCTGATACGTTAATGATTCATCCCAGGCAGGTTTGCAGTCAGGGTGCCCAAACTGGCCTCTGAAAAGCCCCAGTTCTAATGAAGATGAGTACACAAAAACTAATTTGCACATCAGGGACAAAGGAGAAACACTGAAGGGTGTCCTGTAGCTGAACAGTAGCCTGCCAGCTAGTCAGTGTGTGTTCCATGTGTGAAATGTGTGTACAGCATGTGTGAGCGAGAGAGACGGTGGTAGACAGTGAAAGATTATGCCTGAGAGAGAGAGAGAGAGAGAGAGAGCGAGAGAGCAGTACAAGTGTCAAAGTCAAACAGCCATCCCAGCACTAATACGCACCTTGGGCAGAAATGTCAGCGTAAAATGGGGGAGGAAGGAGTGCGGGTGAAGAATGTGGGAGACTGTTAAGAGCGGGAGCATGAGTGGAAATGGACTGAGTGAGGTGGGTAGACTTAACTAGCAGTGGAGGAGACAGCAGCTCATCTCGTGGCTGGAGTGTGTGGAGCAGAAGGTGTCACGGAGGGTAGAGAGAGAGGGGACCAGCGGCTGATGCGAGGATGGAGGAAGCTGGGGGATGGGGAGAAAATGGGATTTCCTGTATTGTGATGTCACAGGGCGGAGGCCTCTGGCAGCCTTTTGCATTTCTGATTCTTATCAGATCCCTGGTGCAACAACACACCATCCAGCTCAAGCTGATTACTCTACACATAACTATCACGTAACAAAGACAAGCTCGCAGCCCTACGGCGTTATGAAGAAAGTCATTTTACATGGACTGTAAATGTGAGCAGAGAAGTGAGAAAAGCCATTAATCCTACTTGTAATTACAAAGCAGACTAGTTTCCATTTGGCAAAAAAGCCACTGTTTCAATACACTGCTGTCCAAAATAAGTAAATACAATCCAATGTCAATACTGAAGTACAGCACACATGCAGTCATCTGACACGAAGAGACCAATGCACAGTGCTGGACAGCCTGAAAAAGTATCAAAGTACAGTTAATAAATGCCGACACTGGGAAATTGGACAACATCCCTAAAACCCACTGCGGCACACATCACAATGTTGCAGGAGGACATAGAATGATGTGCATCCTCTGTTGACGGTGTTTGTTACTTTTGATAGCATCTATTTGGCTAATTAAACCGGGGCTACTGCATGTCGTACAATTACCATCTCAGTTCATACAGCATTTGGTTGAACATGTTAGCAAGCAGCACGCATATAGAATACATATATTAGGATACATTTCCATTTAAACGGTGGCTACGTACCTATCTCATGCAGTGGTCACTATATGTTAATATGTGAATGAAGCAATAATCAAAAATCTAAAGTCATGATGAAAGCCAGTGACTAAAAGGTGAACAAAATGACAAAATCTTGACCATATTTCTGCCTTGTACCATCTTTTTTATCTGTATTTTCAAATGTTTTGAGGATTTCCAAAATATGCAAAATAATGCATCATTTAGCTTTTTCAAAATGATTTAGTCGAAGAAATCAAATTCTATCTACGCTTAATACATGCCGCATTAAAATCAACGAGGGTCACAAGGACCTCATTTAAACAGATTCTAAGAGAAGTGGAGACCAGATTCTGAGAACGGGTGTTCATTTAACAGTATACAGTTCTGGGTGTGTTACTTTATTGTAACTCTTAGGACAATAAAGACTCAGGCTAAGGTACTTTTGGGAGCTGTTAAGAAGTTTAACAACCTAATACACCCATCATTAACATACTTGTGTGTTTAGTTCATTGAATCAGCAGTAGGGGGCTGTGCAAGAAATTTCAAGGTCGGGGTGATACCCAAACGCAAACATGTGTAACTCTGCTGCTGCTCCTTGTTTATTTATTTCCTGCTCTGGGTTTACGCTCCAGCTCAGTCAGCACATGCTAACTGTGGGCCAGGGCCAAACACCCGCAAGGAGCAACCCTGTCCTTGTCACCGCCGCCCAACACATCTTGCGGCTCCTTCTCTGCCTCCCCCTTAACCCTCACCACATGCACAAATATGCTTCCCGCTGTCCAAAGACACAGGAAATATGCCGAGACCAAATAAACATCCTGAGCTGGTGAGGAAATGCAAATAAATGCTGAGATGTAGAACAAAAATTGTACGAACGCTGAAGCTATGGCCAAAGCTATCCTGGCAAAGCACCAGCACACACACACACACACACACACACACACACACACACACACACACACACACACACACACTAAGGTCTGCAGCAGAGCGCGGTGTCAAACCCGTTAGAGGCCTTTGGCTGGACACAGCCTCAGAACAAGCCGGACAAAAGCAGTGCCTGTCTCCCCTCATTAAGTGATTTAAGGTCCCGTGTTACCCCGACTCCTTTCATCGCCGTCCAAAGTGAACACACTTAAAAAGCCCAACAAGAATGCCAGGGCCCGCTGAAATGAATGGGGTGAAGAGGGGCAGCAAAGCCAAGTTCACGGCCAAGGACCGGGGTCTAAAGCTGAGCTGCACTAGCTATGCCTATTAGCCTGCGTGCAGATGGAGGAAGAAGAGGAGGGGGCATGTAGCGTGAATAAACCTGGGTACGAGCAAGGCTTGGCCCCTGTAGCCACTTAATCCATTAACAGTTCGTCCTCCACAGAAGAACCAACGTTTTCCCATGAAGGTTTAGTTTAACAGAAATGTGCCATTTCCACATTCCTGGCTAACAAGGCAGCGCTATCTGGGGAGGTGGGAGACGACGGAAAGATGGAGAAGCTGGATGGAACGCCGCAGCTGCGTCCAAAATCAACCTCATGAGAACGCCCGTTTGGTTGAGTGGTGTTATAATTATGAATGATTAAAGTACACTATCATATATCACACAGTCACCAGGATCTATTATGAAAACTCCATTACCGCCTGTGATCTGAGTTGAGTGCGCATTTGTCAAGAGAGGGTGTGTATTACTGAACCTATGTAATACACACATGTAACCTATGAACATATGTCCCAGGATTTTTACAGAAATAAGGGTCATTACTGTGAAAAAAAAAAAATAACGTAGATAAATGAAGACATTTACAATAAAGGCGAAAAACATTTCCGTTTTGTGATATTTTTTGTACATCGTTGCGCTCAAAAGACAGTAATAATCTTTAACTTATCTATATTTAGTAACTGAAACTTTAATGATTTATTTGCCACAAAGATATTTTAGTTTATCATAACGATTTCCTGTTCCCTTCCTCTTGTTTGTTTTGTCAAATAAGTGAAAGAAAATTAGTTTAAAACACCTTCCCACACATGTGTGACATCTTCAGCATCTTGATTGACTTGCAGACCATGAAAATATACAACAATGACATCATAAAACATAAATTTTTGTAATTCTCTGTATGTAGGAGTATATTTATGGCAGAAACACCTAGATCACACACAAATCCACACGTGCAAATTAACACGGCGTGCACAGCTTCAGTGAACACCTGAAAGGCAGAGGGCCTCTGTGGGTCATCCTGTCATCTGTTAGGTTCGAGAGCTCCTCTTCAGATCCACCACCGTGCACCAACTGCACTTAAGAACAACTTTCCCCAGCCGCTTTGATGAAGACAGTCGTAGGTTTTTGATTTGGGTCAACTCTCCCAGAGGTGTGACAAACACAGGACAGTCACTCACAGAGCTGATGTCAAATATCTATAGTTCAGACTTGTCTCTTACAGAAGAGCGCTGAGACTCTGGCATGAAAGAACGCTTTAACATGTCAGTTAAAAAGCCTAATTGGAGAGTAAGTATGGTCTGGAGGGGACAGTATATGGAGAATGCAGAAAATGCACTATTTGGATTTGAAGGAGACAAAAAAAAGATCCTTCGAGCAGCCAAAGTCCAATTAGTGTGGTATACGATGTGGCATCCAAACATTTGTTTACAAGAGGCTGTTTTTTTCCTAAGCTTTCTCTCTCAGGGTTGAGGGACTCTGGTTGGATTCCACAGTGGGTCCACAACAGAGTGGGCGTGGCTACACCACACAAACCTCTAGGCCTTTTGACATTACACTGCGCAACCATGAGGTCAGAGGAAGGCTCTTTCTTCCTCGGCACAAAAGAGTGATTTTTCACTCGCCCCGTGAGAACAGTGGCGAATAATGAACTCTCAGGCCCCTGGTATCACGTTCGGTTTCACACGCGTCAACTCCATTCTGGAGCGGAACAAAAGGGCAGTAGGAGAAACATTTGTGGGGAGGGACCAGTGTGCCCAGTGCATGCCATGTGGGGTGAGTTTGGTGCACTTTTCATAGCGGTGATCCTCATAACGTTAGTAGGATAATGTTTTCTCAGACCTGCAGAGAAACATTGAATTGAGGCAACCAGGCAGTAGCAACAAAATCCAGGTTGCACAAGCTGCACAACATTGCCCTCTGAGCACATACGTATCTGTCTCCTAACTGTGGTTTCATGCTCAACCAGACACTTCACGGGTTACCTACACGTTAAAATAGCTCTAATCTGACTCATCACAAAAATTATTCATAATTAATAGACATGAGAAAACCCTCTGAAATGGAAGGGTGAAACGTCGCAGAGAAACCAAACAAGTCCAGTTGATTTGGATAAAACCTGAAACGTTGACATTTTACAGGTTTTTAATCAGAGCAGTTTGTGTTCACCTCATCAGTGTTGATATGTCATAGATACTGTATATAATTAAATATTATTAAATGATTTCTGAAAATTAAATAATAACAGTCGAGAACAAGGCAATTTAGAAAATTAATGATCATAAAGAACATTTCAGGTGGAATGGAAAAAACGAGTGAAAACTTTGACTGCATGTTTTAATTTGATTAAAATAAACTACTTCAACTTTCCACTGGCTTAACTGTTAGAGTAAGTGTGCTGGCTGCATGCTAGTATGTCTGCGTCATGCCTCGTAATGCCACTGAACAGTCTGTTGGTGCACTTAATGTAAAATCGCTCCACTTTTTGTTACTTTTTTGTTTTGGAATAAATTTTAAAGACAATATGACCCCTCTCACCTAAAACACTCTTCTGAACAAGAAATTGCAGGTTCCTCACCTACACATACTGTGTAGAAATGAAAATGTAACTTAAAGGCATGCTGCTAGAAAAAAAAGAAACACACAATTAGAAATATTTAATCAGGAGAGAAGGGATTTATTCCACTTAAGACACAACTGGGACTAAAATCTGCGACTTAGTCCAGGTCTGAGACACCCTCTGACCAGCACCAACACCCAACCACCCCGCTCTGTGTCATCTGCTCTGCTGAACTATAAAGCATTTGGGAAAGGCCAGACGGATTAGACAGCAGTTACTCTGACATGAAAAGCTGCTCTTAAATCTAAAGCTCTCATGGCTGATTAATCAGAAAATATGATCAAACCTCTGACTTGCAGTACAAACATATGACACCCTGCTCACTATCTGTGTGTGTTAGTCTCTCTGTGCAGGCATGCATTGCCTGTGTGTGTGTATGTTCAGGTTAAATATGTGTCTGCATGTCACCAAGGAGCACAAACATCCAATGGGGAACCTTCTGTGAACGTTGCACGCACACATGGACAAAGTGACCTGGCAGAGAGTTGGGGAATCTCTCTCTGTTGACAGGTGAGACAGGAGTTTTGTCTTTGGCCTGCTTGGTTGGGAGGGGGGAGAAAACTGTAAAGCTTGAGTTGGTTTAACTGGCCTCCTCATATGTGATGGCTGTGCAGCGGGAGTGGGCAGCTGGATAACGCAGAGCTGCATTGATACAGAGGCAGCTTCTGAGAACGGGACCTGGGTTTCTCACTATTTAAACAAAACTCGTGCTTGTGCTACAGCAAATTAGACATTTTATATTTCCAATGCGGAGTTTTCATGTGCTATGAACATAGTAGTAGTAGAAAATATTTTTATGAGTAATCCCAATAAAAAAGAAAACACATTTTTGCGTCTGTGATGCTACAAGAAAAGAGTGGTTTAATAAACACAATTAAAATAAATAAAACATTTTTATGCTCGCATTACGTTACATATATTCACGTGTTTTCCAACTGTCAATTTGTTTTTAAAATTAAAAATGTTTATGCTACATTCATTTCGTTCGATTTCGAATTCAATTATATAATTCTTTAAACTATAACAAATTCTAGAGATGCTACATCAAATATTGGAATTTTAAATTTAGGAATTTTTGGGTTGATAGTGTGGTTAATATCATACTTTTTTGTGTTTAAAACTAAATTATACAAAACATTTTGGGATTCTTAGAAAACATATGAATAAATATCACAAATAAAACATCTAGGGAGTGTACCATCAAAACTGAGGGACATGAAGATAGAAGAAAAATATGGG
Source organism: Microctenopoma steveboyesi (assembly GCA_032359275.1). Classification (NCBI taxonomy): domain Eukaryota; kingdom Metazoa; phylum Chordata; class Actinopteri; order Anabantiformes; family Anabantidae; genus Microctenopoma; species Microctenopoma steveboyesi. The sequence goes on along the minus strand of JAUMHF010000014.1, from coordinate 15,659,736 downwards.
ATATATGCGTACACATGGTGGTTTGTGTACACTAAACATACTGTACTATTTATAGGAAATATATTGGTAACCACTGTTTTGTATGCAGACTGTGATGTTTATAGTTTCTGTGTCGTTTATCTCCAACTAGCTTCATTTTTCACAGCAACTTTTCTGTAATATTTAGTAATAGGAAGGGGATTTCGACTTCCTAGAAAGAAAAAGGAAGAAGAGAGAGTGAGGAATAAAAATCATGGGAAAGGATCATGAGCATGAGAGAGAGGAAGCAAACCTTCTGACATTCACACTGTAGCAGACCTGGCGTTTGTGGTGCTCCTGCCACAATGCATAGGGACCTTACAGATAGTGATTCATTCAGATACTGTAGTAGTTGGCATTCGAGTTTACATCCCCTAGAAAGAGGCAGAATGCTGCAGCGTGAATTTACCATGCTGCATTAAGAGCTTTGCTCCCTTCAGGCAGCAGGAATTCTGGGTTATTTCTACCTTGGTGTATCTGGTACAGTTTTTGGTTATCTGTGCGCAATGGGCCAATGAAAGCACAACAGCTCTACGGCTCATTGGCTGCTGCAGAGTTATGGGTTAATCTCTGATTGGTGACTTACTGAGATGACACACCTCAGACGTTTTTTTGGGGGGGATGGGGCTTGGATCAAATTTGCATATTCATCCAGTTTCACTGTAGTGTGGTAGATTTGTAACCTAATTTTTCAACACTTAGTACTCAAAACGATAGAGATGTGATATCACCAACTGTAAAAAGACTTCTTTCAGGGGGTGCTTCAGCCTCAGAGTTGTTGAACAAACCTAAAGTTATTAAAAAGTGTTTAATCATTACAGTGATGGAGTATCCACAAAGTATTATCTCACACAGTCTTAAATTTCTTGTACTTTGAAATAATACAAAAATAAGATGATATCTGATAGGAAAAGGCAGGAACTGCATCAAACACCAAAGCACCACATCTCCCACTACACTGCTGGGTTGCTGGGCAAAATTTAGAACAGGCCTGCCTCCATACAGGAGTGGCTTGGTGGATGGTAAACGCGTGTGACGTCTTAGCTGGCGTGTTTCTCTAACCCCCCCGTGTATCGCGTGTCTAGGCCTTCTTAGCACTACTTCTGCAAGGACCATGTGACCCACAGGAGCAGTCACAAGACCACTATTTTACTTCTTCTTCAATCAGTCCATTCCCCGTTACTCCAGTCTAAAATCATACAGGCTTAAACAGGTGAAACTGAGGCAAAGTGACAGAAGTATAGCCCAGCGCCAACGACACATGGCTGCATCAAAGCCTGTTTCCACCCTGTAAACGCCAGCTCGCCTTTAAAAATCCCATCATTACCATGAAAGACCAGTCTTAAGACTTACTATAACTAATATAACTATGGCTACAACAATCTAAAACATGAATTAGAAATGTAAAGACAAATACATAAAATTATGACGAATAAAATAAAATGTATTTTTTACGTTATGTAAGAAAATATGTGTAATAAATAGATTCTGTACATTTTATTACAGCATTTAATTATCATTTAATTTATTTGTTGCTAAATGTACAGTCATATATGTACAGTGAAAAAGTTACATTATTATATTTGCACGTAATGCGTGTGGAAATACTACCTAAACATTTGTAATCTATATACGACCACATTTTGTGATTTGAAAAATATATTTTAGTTGAATTTTTGTATATATGACGTTATTAATTATATTTTGTATGTATTTTTATTATGAAGTATATAAATAGAATAAATTATAAAATATAATCTAGAATTAAAAATTTGTTTAACATAAATTTTAATTTAAAGAATATTTTAAATGAAAATGAAAAACAATACTTTTAAAAATTGTAAAAAATGTAACAAATATTTAGATATATTTTAGAAAGTTATTCATTTCAAAGTATCACGTTATAGTTGGAACCAAGATCCATTAAGGAAAAGGAAAAAATAATTAGTGAACTTTCAGTGACCAGGCTTTTGCTACTTACAAAAGTTCACTAAAACTTAATAGTCACCTCCATTCAGAGACAGAAATATGAGCACTGAGCCATAAAGACTTCTGATGGAAACCTAAGCAGCCGGCACACTCAGGAAACAAATAAAACATCTTTATGAGCAGGGTTTATGATCTTAATAGGCACGGTCCTAGTCCAGTGGCCTCTAAGTGCTCCACTGGACAACTCTGTGCTTCAGAACTGACTTCATACGCCAGCTACCGCCTGCAAAGCCACACAAAACTTATTCTTTCATTATGCCGGGCTGCTGGGTAATTAAAAGAACACTTTCTCTGCCCATTAAATTACAATAAATTCCCATTAGTTGTGTCTAATGCACATTTTGCACATTAGGACGGAGAATATGGAACTTATTGATACACAACAAACACTGTATGAAGGAGTCATACAGTCTGTGTAACTGGAGATAAAGTTTCTTCAGCTGTTTTCACTTCTGTTTTATATTATGTTGATCATACTGCAAAAAAATCCAATTCACTTCATTTTCCTAAATATAAGTTTGAAAAAACAATGCGCATAAGAAATTATTTCACTCGTGAGCATAAGGTAACACGTTTCTTTTATATAAAATATGTTGGATGTGGATCAACTCAGGAGAACTTTTTTTTTTCCACTTATCATCTCTATCGTCTCAGAGACATGCAAAATGATTAACATTTGTAGTTTTCTTTTAGAACTGTTCAGTATAGTTTTTTATTTTTTAAAGTAGTCTTTCATTACAAATAAAACATGGTGAAACTTTTTTTCCCTCATGGTCTTATTTGTTCCCTTAGACTTTGTCGACTTCTTTGAAGCAGGATCAGACAGGTTGTGATACGTGACCTTGTCTCTTTTGTTAAACAGACAATGAAGGCCTGTTGGGCCATTAGTTTCTCTTTGTAGGTGCTCGTCTAGGTGTGATATCCACCCTGTCATTGCCGATACCATGAAGGTGACATAAAGAATGCATCACAGGGACAAAGGAAAAACACCCTGAGAAGATTTACTACAGTACTTTCCTGACAGAGTGGAATCTCCACTGTAATGTAGATTATCTCAGCAATACAAGCGTTTCGAATTTAAAGTTTTAACATCATCAAGAGGAAAAAATACAAGAGCTCTGAGCAGCACTGATAACCAGAGAGTCTCTCCCCGTCATGCAAGCGTAGTACTCTGCTCGAGTGGAAACATCTCATTGGCGGGAAAAGGAGCACTGTGATTGGCTGAGGCAGTGACATATTCTGAGTCGTCTCAGCACTGGGACCTGTTACGCCAGATGCCCTCCTCTCGTCCCCTGCAATGTTTGCAGCCCCACGCACGCGATCCCTCGCTTCGCTTGGCTGCACCCTCTCATTGCATTACTTCTGCTATTCTAACTCCTCTATCAATTATGCACTAGAATAACTCAGGGCCCTGATGGAGCCAAGACATAAAAGGGGATCATCAGCGCGAGCTCTCGCAGTGTCAGCCCGCGTGCTCCCACCGTGCTGCTGCTGAGGCCAGTGATATGAGCGCCAAGGTACCAACCTGTACAGGGGAGCTGCGATGGCACACTGCAGCGGGTTTGTGCAGAAACCAACACGACAGCTTGTATGAACATCAGTGAGTTAGTAGGCCATTGAAGTGGGAGATAGCCTTCCCTGATGAAGGACTTATTCAGCAGTCATAAAACCATGTTTTAGGATGATTATTTCCATAAATAAATAAGCTTGTCACATCTGCACTGGATTATTACACATGTTTCAGGGTAATTGGTCTTGATTCTGTTGTTTATTTTTCACACGGAACTCATAAGAAACACCTCTGAAAAGTGGATTATTTGCTTTTACAGATTCCAAGAATCAATCAAATTTAAAACAAGACATAAACTGCACAATTATCTAAATAACCTGACCTGACTTGAGAGAATTTTAAGAAACAGCGTAGATTCAAGGAACCTTATCCTAACGCCCCAAATGTGAAGATTTAAAAGACGGTGTTTTGAGATGGCCCGATTTTTATGATGGCTTCAGAAAATCTTGTCAAGAAACGTTGCCTCCATCAAATATACTACAGACATTCGTATAAAACAAAGTGCTGCTTTTTGCTTGGCCTCAAATTAAGTCATTCTCATCTAAATGTACAGACGATGCTAAGCTCTAAAGTGAAGCTACAAAATGAAGGTGATTGTTTTAATCTTCTGTGTAAAATCCTGTGTAATATGCCCCAGAAATGTCCTTCAAACAATGAAAACACAGATAGAACTCATTAACATGTTTCTACTAGAATTCAACAGGAAATGTAAGTCTGTATCATGACATATGAATGAAAAAAATAAAAGAAGACAATACTTATCTACATTTAAACAGCGACACATCAATAGCCTTGATTTTTTTTCACATTTTTGAAATCTCTGATTTCAACCAACATTAATGGCTGCGTTGCTTTTTTGTAGTAGCTTGAATGTTGCGTCAGAAAAATCATAAAATCCTCAAGTGACATCTCAGGATTCGTAACCTACTTTTATTCTCTGAAACAAAATGGAGTTGAATTAAGAAAATGGCTGCCTGTGCCCCCCCCACCCCACCCCCTTGCCTCGCCACACACCACAGAGACGAGGCGAAGAGGAATCAGCCATGTCTATGGAAAGTGTACAGATGTTGGCGGTCTGAGATTTCAATTAATGACCCTGCAACTCAAGTTGCGTGATGATAAAATACTAAAAACAATCTAATCGTAGTCATTCATCACTTAAGAAACACAGGCCAGGAAAGATTTGAGAGTAAAATAAAGCATAATGTGGACCCCTCTATTTAAGTCGTGGTGCTCCTGACCTGGATTTCTCCTGGTTGCGTGTGAAGGTCCAGGCCCTATCGTGAGATCACAAACAGCTTTTTTAATATTTCATGGGTCCCAAAGCACCAAGTGTGCTGGAATTCAACAGGAGGAAACACTTTTGAGTCCTAACAGACCAGAGAGCTGAACAAGAGGTCCCGAAAAGTCACACCAAGTTCATGTAACAACAACTGCTCTTCACACTCCTCGCACAGGGATAAATAACATTTCAATATTTTGACCACAGGAGTTTGAACATGGAAAAACACACTCAAACTTCTTCTCTACTGTGGTCTAAAAAACACAGCTCCAAATTATCATCAGATAATCCCTCATTCCTAAATGATTACGTGACATTTGAACCCGTGAAACAAAAGTGATTAGACGGCAGCGGCGTTTCCCACAAAAGCACATTTTCCTCCATCGAAGATGTTTTGCTTTGTCTTTGAGGTTAAAGTAAAACTGGCTCAAGTCATATGTGCAGCTCAGAGAGCTTGATCACTCAGTGAATCACACATGATTCACAAAACTGGAAAAGTAATACGCTCACACATCAGCTTTTGTCTAATTTCTTCCAAGATAAACACAAAGCTAAAAGTCAGCAGCCATTTAAAATCAGGAAATACTGCCCTGATGAGGAGGTACACATACTTTATGTTTCAGGCCTTTCTCCAAAGCCACAGTGACCCAAATATAATTCCAGAAACATTAAGTTAGAGGTTTGGCTCTCGATTTCAAAATGATCACATTTGCTTTTTATCAAGTCTGAATTTCAAGCCAATTTGCATTTCAGCTATAATCATATATGATTTTAATCTACTGACGTGCCAATTTTCTCATTACGTTGTATTTGTCTTAAACCAGAAGAGACAGTCCAGCTTTGTCGGGATATTCACGCCAGGTAATTAAACTACTAATGTCGCAACTAACAAGATAAAGCTGCAGACACTGACCCAACAGTTTTCAGTCCAAAATTAACCTTAAAAATCCCCCAAAGAGATGTATTCACTCTGTAGTCCTGTTGTCTTCCAGCTTTTATCGTGTTCTGTGGAATCACCGACTCTACTTGGAGCATAAATGCACTCGTAATATACACTGTCTGTTTATGACACCAACAAAATCACATTTTCCTAACCTGCTTCCAACACAAATCATCTGGTTTCAAAGGTTTGCTAGCAAACGTGAACACCAGGTGAGGCCCAATGTGGATCTAGAATCCGGAAAAATGTCCAAACTAGAAACATACCTACACGTTGAGTTGTACTGGAACCAGGTTGACATAAAAGTTTTGCAAAAGAACAAAAAAACAAATATTTAGGGTTTAAGAATGAGATTTTGACAGTCAAGTCTTGCATAAAGTACTTCTATGCACACGTGAAGCACATCCCAGCAGCTGCGGGGTTCTCTGACAAACTATTCCTGTTTTTCTTGGTTCACACAGCAGGTCGGGACAAAGGATCGAAACTCATGTTCCACTATGTTATGGCACGGATAATGTAAAATGCAGCCAGGGTGCACTCTGCGCTGCTTTCTTTGATACTGTGTGATGCCCCGCAAACAGCAGCAGCCGTGCCCTGTCTGTTGGCAGCTTAGTGACTCTTTAGGACCATTTTGGAGGCACTTTTTCGGAGCTTTACTGCAGTCATTAGGAGCTAAGACTGATTAATGTGAATGGTCAGGCAGGACCTGGCTTTCTGAGAGAAGAACAGAGAGGGGTGAAGGGTCCCACAGGAAGTGTTTTGTGTCTCCACACAAAGGGATTGCTGACCTCTTAAGCCCCTTAGAGCCTCTTTGCTAATACCCTCACCGGTGCCTACAAAGACACATGGGATGCCATTTCACCACTCACATTTAAAAAGCACACACACAAAAAAGCCCCACTAAGATTAAAAACGGCAGAAAAGTGAACCTCTGTGCAGCGGAGTGAGACTGTGAGATTAGGCTGAAGAGTCCCCCCGCTAATCCATTGACTGTCGCGCATTTCAAACAGAAGAAGCCAAACTCGCAGTTTCCGATCTTAACAGTGCATCTTATCAAGCCTTTTTTTGGCTACTGTTACCGTTACAACCTTAAAGTAATAAAACACATGCTAGTGCTGAAGACTTTCCAATGCCCTTCAACACTTTGAATGGTCATTTTAACTTCAGTCTGAACTAATTCTACGGAAAATCCTTCAAACTACTTACTGCTTTGAAAACAAGCTGCACAGCTGCAATTCTCACTGATTTGTTTTCACTTAGCAAAACGTTCCTTGAGCTATGTTTTCTAGATCAAGACCAGATTGCAGTGCTGCCATTTCTGCCTAGAACATTCCTGACAAAAAAGCTGATTTGTATTGGAAACTGCTGACAATTTAAAATTATTATACCTTACTGGAGTTATTTTTAAAGATTGTATTGTAATCTGTTTCTTTCACCATACTGACAAAAGTTCTAGATTTTTGGCTAAACAAGCTATTTATAATAATAATAATACTAAACAACATCTTGCTCCACTATTTTCTAAGATTGTATGAAGGGTGTTTTACATTCAGATGTTTTTTCTTCTCTCACAATACTGACAATCATTTCTACAAAAAAGAGTTTACACTTTCCACTCCATTTTTAGTATAATATTTTCTAGATCAAGACAGTGTATACATGAAAATGACTAAAACTGGTTGTTTAGCATCACAAATACTCTTATCAAAATGACTGGGATAAATATTTACCCATTGTGGGCACAATATACTCACTACCATGGGTAGAAAATACCCTTTTGATGCAGTCACCCAGGGATATATGTTTTTTATTAACAACAACCCACTGAACACGGGTTAATTTAACCCAGTATTGAACAGGTGCTATATTGACCAAACACTGGATCATATTTTAACCAATTGATTTTTAGAGTGTAACCATCAATAATGCAATACTGGGTTGACTTTAACCAACAGCAATGTGCTACTGGTTTTGACCCAGTATAGCTGTTCCTTGTGTTTTAAAACAGCCCTTGGTGTGATTCTCTACCCATGGACACTGGATAAATGCAACACATTACTGTGTCAGTGCTACAGTATATTGACTCGACACTGGGTCAATTTTCAACCAGTGATTCTGTGCATGTTTCAGACACTGACTCTACAATATGAGGCAGTACTCTGCTCCTGATTCAAGCAAACAACATTTTAAGGGCTCAGAGATAAAAAATAAATGACCTCACAAAAATAAAACTATCAAAAGAAACGGAAATGCACCCATTTTCAACAGCTATTATAACCACACTAAACTTGCTGTGCCAGAGCTTGAGCGAATGATTGCCATAAACCAATAAACCTGTCACACTTAACCTCCCTTCACTAGTTTCTGTCAATCATGCCCCGGCAGCCTGAGGGCCCCACCTTATTAGTCAGAGCACAAAAAGAGGGCTGGGACAGCACCTCTCCACAGGCAGGGTCATACTGAGCACGAGGAATGACGATCGTCTCTGCAGGACCACTGCCTCCCTCTCTGTAGAAAGCGGAGTATATGAAACTCATGGTTTACTTGACCTGAAGGTTCAGCCTCTTTAAGTACATTCTGTAAGGTACAACTGATTAAAGTACACAGAGTGGTAGGAAAGTGACAGGATATGAGAACCTGAATATGAGAGATCTCCTATCTGAGATGTGACGCTCTTTCATTTCATGAGCTGGGAGACTGTAGTTCTGCGACGAGGCTTAATGCTCCTGCACTTTGTAATAAAACGGAAGGTAAACCTCAGATAAGAAGCTTCTCATCCTCAGTTTATTGACAGTTTCTGAACCCCCTCCTCCCTTCAGCACAGGAAATGACAATCAGGCAGCTCTCTTTCATGCTTTTCTGAGATTGACACTTCCTCAGGGTGGAAACACTGGTTGTGACTCCACAGCCTTCCCTGTCATAGCCTCTGGCTTCTTATGAGGACGTTTCTCCACTGTCTTGTCCCTCCTGTTATAATCCCCCCTGCCCCACCATTGATAACATATGCACACTCTCCACAACCGCGTCTCCCTCTCCCATCTCCTCCTTCTCTCAGTCTATCTATCAGCGTAGCTAAAAACCAGCTATGGGCCGCTGAGTACGAGCGGAACAATAGCGGCCTTTCAGGCAGTTTGCGCCGGGCACTGGGAGAGGTCTGCTGTCCTGAGACCCAGTCAATATTTGGACGTGGTTGCCTTTTTGTGTCCGTTTTTTAATCCAAGCGGAACCAAGCAGCAGGGAGCTGGGAAGAGTCTGAGAGGGAGAAGCAAGGGTAAACACTGGAAACAATGCAAATGGGGCAGCTCACAATGCCACTGGGAAACTATCACAACATCAGCTCGCCACCAAGTGAAAATGGTTCATTGTTTCATTAAGTGGAGATTAAAAAGAGAGCGGTTTAGGAACAGCAAACAGCGGAGGTCACTCTGGTGTAAGAAGAAATATGTGCAAGGGTCCAGTGAAGCAACTAGCAGACTGGGATTATTAGAGACAAAGCCAATAACTGTACTTACACCAAACATGAAAACACACCACTGAAAAGATTCTTTGATTGTCTTGTGAAATATTTTGCATCTGCTGCAGAAAGCCTTGGACAGGCATTATCTGGGATTAAAGGAAACCCCTGGGGTGACAGTGCTCTCCCTGAACGCTGGAATCCCTCTCTCCCCAGCTGTCAGGTCGTTAGTCCCACCCAATGAGGTTCTTTGATGACGGGGGTATCAGTTTCCATGGCATTGGGGACACAAACAGCTTGGGAGTTTAGGGACGGAACTCTGCCCCGATTCTCCATTGATCCCACCTATCAGCAACAAATAAACACCTTGGGCCACTGCAACGCCTGCATGTGGACCATATGGACCCGAGTAGGTTTTAACGAAGCAGCTAAATAGCTGGTGAGCAGGGAATTCACTAATAGCTCCTTGTCAGAGCAGCAGTAAATACCCCACTCATACATTTTATTCCATCATTTGGTTACCAACACAGACGGCAAAGCTGACAAGGAACATCTGTGGCTCATTTTTCTTACATGAGCCTTTCCACCATGAAACGCTACAGTTTCTATTCCAGCCTTTTGATTTCGTGCCTTCAGTGGGACGTTTTTGTCTTGGTAACTTTCTTACGATGTCTACTTAACACATGGTTTATATGTTGTAACTATGACTGTGTTACTGATCGATTAATCAGTTAATGATACTTCACAGACCACACAAGAAGGACGATTAGGTTCTTTTTCTCTAATAGAAATATTAATGTTCTTAATTTATAACCAATGGCTTCATTTTCTTAATGCGTAAGCTATTAGCAAGACTTGTGCACACTTTTATTGACATTAACAACTTTCTAAAAAGACCTGTTTCTTTTTTTTTATAAAAATAAATAAGTTATCTAGAGCATTCCAGATCAGCTATTAGCAACTGGCATATACACAGTTTCACAAAGTATTATTGAAATGTTCAATTTGAAATAGCTGGTCACCTATTTGTCCTACTAACCGTGTCTTGTTAATGTAGCACAGAATCCTTTGTGATTTCATCAAAGACACACTATACCTATAAGTTTGTATATTGATACACACGTGCACCATTTTTCATTTTTGACACGAGTAAGGCATTAATAGAAGGTTCTATCACTACAATAATGAATAAAGCATGCAGTTGTACATATAAATATGAAGTTTTTGTTTAGATTAAAGTTGAGCTTTTATTTGACGATAGAAGGTCAAGCTATCCTGGCAAAGGTTCTACCTTTTTTTCAACCAGGCCCCTAAAACGTTATTCCTATCATTAATGTTTGTTACTAATACCGTATGTAATCATGCTTAATAGAAAAGTGAAACTAAATATAAATACAACTAATCCAACTGCTAATATCTTGGCAATATGACAAGAGAACATTTTTATGGTAATATAAAACTGGCAGAACACTTTGAGTCTGCAACTCTGACAAACTGACAATAACAACAGTGTTTGCAACATACTCTTAACAGATTGTTGTGATTTTCTAAATTATATCCAAATAAGGACTGTTCCCAGACTTTCCAGACCTGCGTAGCAACTGTGTGCAGACTCGATGCACATAACACCCCCAGACTAATGGAGTGACTTTGACTGGAGTGAATAATGGAAAGTATTTTACTGCAGCCTGTGCAACAAGATAATAGCAATTGACTGATAAATACAAAAGCAGCACAATTATCAGGAGGTAATTTGCTTCTGTTTTAGGGGATTTGGCATGAAAAAAATTAAAAACAGAATTCATTACATCAGATGTGTCTCAAGAGTGTCTTTCTAATAAGGCTCTCTATAACTTGACATTTGTTTAATTTCATTAAGTAGAGATATTTGGTGTCACCGTGGCAGCTTTACAAACTCCAGGCAAGTCTGAACCCTCCTCCAGAACTCTCAGTCCCACACTTCTGAACCTAATCAGCAACAAGCATCAACCAAAGAAGATGTGTCTCTGAGATGAAAGCGTAGCAAACATGAACCTGTGTTTATCTAAATTACAAGAAGGCTCCTTTTGGTCTCTTTAAAACAATGGGAACGTATGAAAATGTCATCGCATTTCCATTGTTCACGACTCACTTCCCATTTCAATTCCAGAGCTCCTGTAGGGGATTTCATGAATGGCTGAGTAAGGACCGCTGCTCTGGATGCCGTTTTCCCCACTTTGGTCAAACATTCAGCAGAGAAGGCAGAAGGGGGGGGAGTACGAAAGCTCATCTGGAAGTTGGGACTGTACCACAGCAGGTTCCCAAGACTCCTATACTGAGTATAGTTACATTACACAGCGGGGATCCAAGGCCAGTGAGTTTGTATGGAATACTGGTAAGTTTTCCTGCGGGTCAGGGGGCCCTTAGGCTTTAAGCACGGTGCTCTGTTACATTATACAGCCTGGGTCAGGTTTAGATTAAAGTCATGAATGAGAAAAGGAGACAGTCATTTAGAGTTACTCATTTATTTAGCCCCCCATTCCGCAGCGACAAAGCCCAGGCAGGGTGCCATGCCAAAGCCGTAACCGGGCCCCATTGCCGATGGCACTGCCCCGGTTTTGACCCTGACAACGGTCCCCTCTGTGCTGCTTAACCCGCAAATCGCCTGGTTACTAGTGAGTGTGTGACCTCAGCATGTGTGGATCTCTCATAAGACCGAGCACCACGCTGTGTCTTGGCCACTACCAAAGTACCCCTGTGTACCCGCTTATTGTCTGCCCCAGCGTGGGCCAGAAGGAGGAGGGCAGAGAAGGCGGAGGGGACACTTGGACGGGGGAGCATGGCAACTAAGAAACCAGACTTGGGAACTGGGAACTGTTTGAAGGCCAAGAGGGTAATAACAACCTGCAGCCTAGGAGTTCCACAGAAAGCTGTTATCATGCTCACAAATCTGTTTGTTAGGAAGCAGGATCTCCAGCAGCCTTTGATGTCACCACCACAGCATTTGCATTTGTATCATTAACATCTTGTCAGTTCAACTACTCACTACGAAACTGTGCACACATATTGCCTCAGGGTCACCATTACCAAGACACAGCAGCCGTGTTGTGTGTTTGGACTCGAGCCCAACAAACCTGTCGATCAGCAAATATTCATATAGTTATTTGACTCATGTAAAGCTGTAGCTGGCGAAAGCCAGTAAGCGAAAACAATTCAACTGAAACAAAGTGACACATACACGCGTTATATCACAGTGCGCTCAAGTGCCAGGAGTGAGGCACTGAGTCACCAAGGGAGGTGCCCTGACACACACGGGAGGGGAAATGTCACTTAAGTATCCAAACTAGAAGAATCTGGGCTCCTGTTCAAAAGTTTTCAGAGGGAACTGGTGATAATTAGAAGTAGCGAGCAAAATAAAGTTTGAACTGCTTTCACTCAACCAACATAAATCAAAGCATAAATCCGCGTACTGTATGTCCAAACTCCCGCTAAATGAATCTCCTTTTACCACAAAACCCATTCTGTCAATCATAATCAACAGCTGCAGACTGAGAGCGGATTTATATTCTCACCCAGCATCTCCCAACGCTTCTAACACTGAGTCTATTTAATTTTCAACCTGAACGTGCAGAAAAAGCGCAGTGACCTCGGTAACGTTGCGCGTAAATGTGCGCAATGGCGCACAGACTGAAGACATAATCAGAAGTGTAATCATGACAACACTTGGTGAGGAGGACGAATAAAACGGTTGTAAACGACAATTTGTCAATCGTGTGTTTGCAGGCTTAGAGCTCGTGGCGACTGTAATTTGATGTAATTTTACGTCATAATTTGCCTTGTCAAAAGTGACGTAACGAGTTTTTTATATTATATCTAGAAAGTGTGCAGGATTATTATTGTGCATTCAATCATCGCCAAACTACTGCAAACCGGTTAAAGTGCACCTTCATCTAGGCAACTACAAGGGTGAAGCCCCTCGCAGGCAGAGGGAGCCCCCTGCGCCGCCGGTTCATCCCCGCGGGAAGAGCGGGAGAGCGGGCGGGCGGGTGCGTTACTTACTTGGGGTTGGTGCGATTCCAGTAGACGGCATATCGGTCGGTCACAACCTTGGAAGCCGGGTCCTGGCCGTACACACACATCCCAATGAGGAGGATGAGGAAGATGAGAAGCACTTCCACCTGCGGCATATTTGCTCCGGAAGTCCGATGAAGCCAAGCTGATCCCTGGTCCCTGCTGGTCCCGGGTTTAGGGGTTCTGGTGGATTCGGTGGTGAAATTTATCAAGGAGAATGAATGAGAGCTTACCTAATCCCTCGCTGACTTTGACTCTGTGTTTGTAACAAACTTAAATCTTAAATTCTCGATTTCTCGTCCAGTCTGAGTGGAAACTGTCAGCTTGTTTACTTTGACACAGTCTTAGCGTTTACTTTGAGTCAAGACCGGTTCTACTTAAAGTAGAGTAATAGTCTGTAGAAATCCACAATATTTCTATTTCAGGCACGAACAGTCTCCGGTTTGCGCAGCTCCGCGAACACTTTCTCCAACTCGCGCTGAATTTCCCAGTCAGGAGGCAGCGTTGAGGACGCGCAGGGAAACTGTGCGAGTCAGTCATTAAATGTTCCACAATGCAGATAAAAAGAAAGTAGAGACACGGTCCTCGCGCCGCCGCTGAGCTCCAGCACGGGCTCTGTCCTCGTCCTGTTTCCGTGTGAATCAGCAAGAAACCAAAAGACTCCAACCCGCAGCTGCCCGAGCGCTGCTGCTCCGCACAACAACAAGAAGACGCGCGCAGTGAATCAGAGCTCTCCTCCGCGCGCAGACATTAAATGTCCCCTGACGAAGAACCGAGAGCGCACAGAAACGGCGGTGTCAGTCTGGAGGAGACAAACCAAGTCAGCAGCGTTGAGGCTCCTTCGGCCATGCTCTCCAGGACCAAACCCCCCTCCTCCTCCACCCCTCAGTCTCTCTCTCTCTCTCTCTCTCTCCTGTCTTCCCTCCTACTATGCCAGCCAGGAACACTGCAAAAAATGTTCGTCTTGTCAGTGGAAGCGCTTATTCTCAGAGACACTTCAATCTAACCACAGCCCGTTTTCTCTGAGGAACTGAAGAAAACTGTTAAATGGCACCATCAGGTCGCACAGCGTTTTCACAGTTTGCGGGAAATCCCCTCGATGCAGAACGACTCACTCTCAAAACACAATCCAGTGCCGTTGATTTCACCTGTAAACGGCATGTATGTTCACGTGCACGGCGCTGTTGTCGTTGGCAAGTTTTTGCGCGCAGCCGCTGCAGCGCGGCGCGTCGCTGCGCGCACTTCTTGCAGTGTACAGTTTTACGGTTGCGCACAGTCTCATTGGCTTGGATTTTGAATGACGGGCGTTTCGCTTACAACAACATCCCTCCTCCTCGGGGGGTATCCGTGCTTCCCAGCCGGCAGACAGGTCCCAGATCGTTTCACAAACATGCAGCTCAACAAGCCCCCATTCACAGGTTGAACTATATTTGGAGTTTCAAACACTGTCTCTGCAGCTAAAAGTTTGTTTTATTCAAATACGATACAGCCAAAGATAAACTTCAATAATTTTGTCAGTAACAGCAGCATTTCTCTGTCCTTGCTCACAACAGGCAAAAAATAGTTTCAAGAATGTTCTTTAACTGACCTCTAAAGCCATTAAAGGACCCGATAAGTATCTCTGCTCCCAGACTTTCCACTTGTTTCACGGGATAGAAAATTCCGCTCTGAACGATCCAGAAAATAGCCTGAGATTTACTGTCTATGACTACAAAAGCAATTGGATTTCATATTCTCAGCGAGAACACATATTGGCAACACATTAACATAACCCACATTAATAAAACTTGGTCTCACGCAGGTTTCAGGACTGAAGGTCCAGAGTGAGCTGTGCTGTGGTTCGTGATCATGACTTAGTGCGCCACGTGGTGGTGGAAATGTGAAAACCACGGAACAGACTGAGGTTCACAGCGTGTCTTATATTCTGCTAATTAAAGAGACTTTTCTTTTCCTTTTTGTTTCAGTTCTGGATGCAATTAGATTGTGGGAAGAGAGAAGTATAAAGAATCCAGACTGTATAAACATGACCAGGTGGAGAGGGGAGATTGTCCATTAGTGAGTCAGCGCAGAGACAGACAGAGCTCAGTCTGGTCGATGGACTAATCCTCCTCATAACAACAGTACCACTGAGGAAGCTTCTTTCGGGCTCAGAGGGAGGCTGTAAACTTTACTGAAACACTGAACAGCCCTCAGACGGCGGCTTCTGGTCACAAACAGCCAGATTTATTCCTGTGGAACAGGCCTGATGACCTCCATCTCGCATTGGTTCAGAGTTCCTCTCCATCTCTTTGACCCCTGATAACCCACTTACTTCAAAACTATTGAGTTTCTCTAAGCACAGAATGAAATGGGTTTTTATAGAAGCAGCAGTTAAATGGATGCGTAGAAATATTTTTTTTTACATGATGAGGTTTGTTTTTTATTTTACCAGGATGCAAGCACTGGGGCCAGCACCCGCAAAATGAAGTGAAATAGAAAGGGCACTGAGGAGAAATCACAACAAATGCTGTATATATATATGTATCATATCAAAGGTTTTATTGCCTGTGACAAAGCAGCAGCACAGTGGTTCACAATGCTGCCGCAGAGAAAGATTACTGCAGCAGGTTTGCATCCAACAAACTTTGTGGTTTAATAGGTATCTTCACGTTTTCTCAAATACTCTGTTTGAATATAAAAGTTCATGGAGGCTAATAAAGAAACAAACGATGCTTGGTTTTCAATAAAAGGTACGGGGTTTCCAATAAATGTGGATTAGTTTGAGCATGACTTGTAGTGAAAAGCCTGTCTTGAATTGACATGTTGCTGTTTCATAAATACAAATGATAGAGCCGAAGATCATGAAGTGAGTTCACCCACGCAGTTTCTTGCCCTTACTGAGGCTCACACTGGTGATCTGAACAGGTGCTCTCACAAACCTGTTGATCAACCAGCTCAGCAAACTGTAGATCCGTGCAGATATGAAAGCACCAGAGAAATGAGTTGCTCGTTCCAAGCTAAGATGTCAGATACCCTGAAAAATGCACATTGAAAAGTTAACAATAACACAAAGGGAGGAACAGAGAGAAGCCTGATGGTCTACATTACTCTAACATTACATGTAAAACATGGGAGCTAATTAACAGCACGTGGATGATTTTTTTCTCATAAAAAACAGGAGAGAATGAAGTTTTATTTTCTCACAGTTGTCTTGTGTCCTGAGCTGTGACATAAGAACAGAAAAGTAGTGTCACTGAATTGGGAGTGAGGAAACTTTGCACAGTTCCATTACAGAGTGTCAAAAGAAAGGAATCATATGAGCAGTGCAGTGCAATTCGTTGTTGGTTTTAGTGTCATTATGGGATTTGTTAACAGTAACACAAATAACAGTGAAAGCATGAAATAGTGTTAGAAACTCACTGGAGTATTGCGTGATAAAGTTTAGCTTCAACTAGTGCAGGCGAGAACTGAATTAGGTTTTCCCTCTGGGCTTACTATATAGCTGTATGTGCTCACTGCTTAGAAGACAGGTTTTGATCTGATCTTGTGAAGAGGTTACTACGGTGATTGACTCCAGTTAAGGGAGCAAGTTTCCTGATGCTGCAAAAGTCAAATAGCAAATTGTTGCTTGTAATAATAGTGCGGTTTCATGTTCTGCACGGGTAACGTGAGCTGTGTTTGCACAACTCATGCCATGTTGCAGAGGCAACATGGCAGGTACCAGAAAATACATTATTCTAAATTATATCAGTCATATCATATATTTCTCAACATGGTCTATTTGAATATGCTGCAGTGATATCATATTACATTACAAACCAAAGGGAATTAGAAAAGACAATGAATTTTGAGAAAATACAGAAAACAGAATTTCCCACAACAATGTGCAAATGTTCACTGTATTCGAACAACGGTCCCAGATGAAAACACAGATTGTATCAAAATGGTATTTTGTTCAGGGTAAAAGGTTAAAATACCAGAGGAAAATGTGAAACACCTACAGCACATTTTAATGTCAATGAGACAAATAATTAGATATGTGTTTAATAATAATTTCAGTACTGGAGAAAATGAATGTATGAATTAAGTCTCTACTAATACGTGCCCCTTTAAAAAATCTGAGCCCATGCCCCTGAGAAAGTCCCTTCACACCACTGTTACAGTTTACATGATAGATTAACTATAACACTGGTTAATACAGTCTGAAATAAAATCTGATAAGAACACGGCTTGACAAATTTAGCCTGGCTTAATTAAACCTTTGTTTCCTGAAAGCCTGACCAAGTGAAATAAGTCTGGTTTCACCAGAAATCTAGCTCCATGAAACAGCCACCTGTAACCTTATCAGACCCAGAGCCACCTGATGATGAGGCTGCCAAAAAAAGATGTACAGTAAATCACAGTGACATGCACCTGCTGAATCCTCAGATTACTGGTGAGCAAGCTGAACTCACACTTGACACAGCGCGATCATCTTCCTGTGGGCTTTGTTTACTGTAAATCCACCCCACAGTGTGTTTGGGTGTCGTGGTGAGGTCATTATGCGTGTGGGTGAGCGTGTGGGTGAGCGTGTGGGTGAGCGTGTGTGCTTTACGTGGACACAGTGTGTTCTGCACATGTGCTTGCAAGCGTCTGTGCACGCTCCTTTTGTGTATGTGTGCACGTCAGGGTGATCATCCACCTCGCCCAGGCAGACTAATCCATGAGCTATAATCACCTCATCTCCCCAGCTAAAGTGCCTGTCCTACTTCATTTACGGCTGATATACGTCTGTGTTCCTCAAGACAATGGAGTCATTATAAATTAGGGTCAGTGGGGCTGCCAGCTCAACACACAGTGGTGCATCCTAATGTTTTTCATGGCTTTATGAGTGTGCTGTCACACAGGAGTAAGATTTCCATTTGACAAATGTATCAACCATGGTTTTAGCCCAAGATGCTGAATCACACGTACGCCGTGGTGAGCAGAGCGACGGCAGTGACAAGAGCAGCAGATTATTTTTTGTTTGTTTCATTGTTATTGAAGGTAATCTGTAATGAAGCGATGCCATTAAAGTGCCACTGTGTTTATGTTGTGACACAGACATTACAGTCTTTCAGTCCTCTTCCATTAGCAGCTGATAAACAGACTGTAATCACATTCTGCCCTGCAAAGAAAAATCCATTTTAATATTTCTATTTTGCACTGAGAACTAAACTAATTGTTTTTTTTTCTTAACACAAATTAAATGTCTGCTGTAACCACTTGAGTTTCTCATAGCTTGTTGATTAACTTTTATTAACATTTTACCTGATTGTTTTCAGTTATAAATTTAATGAGCTATATAATTTATTTTTGTTCAAAGATCTACATACAGCCCAGGCCAGATATCAGAACATCACATAAATGAAGTAATACAGTCTTATCAGAGCCACATCATAAAAAATACTCCTACAAATCTCAAAATACAATGTACTTCAAGTACTAAACAGATTTAAGTGTTGGGCTACGCTTTTTATTCGACTCTTCTTTTATGATTGATTGCTGGTTCTTTTGGTTCACAGGCTGTTCTTAGGATGTATTGGGTACACATGTAGGCGGCCTGGTAGCTCAGTGGTTAAGGCAGAGTGCTGGGATGCAGGAATAGCAGGATTGATTCCCAGCTGCAGCACCCAGCCCATCCCCCATACCAGGTGTGTCCCTGACCGAGACACTCAGTGCTAGCTCCCCGAGCGCCGCCTGTGTCTGCTCACTGCTCCCCCCAAAGGGGGGATGTGTCAAATGCAGAGAAGAAATTTGTATCAATGTAATATTGACAACAAAGTGGATTCTTGATTCTTCTCTCTTCTGTATCATTTGTCCATACCAATGACATATTAGTTTCCTAATCTGACACACCACTGGCAGAATTAAATACTTTGTTAAACTATTATTAGTCACTGTTGAAAGATAATTTTTCGGTTAGATATAGATTCTGTTCAGGCATAAAACTTGTGTAGTTAGGTTTAGGGAAACGTTGTGGTTTAGGGCAAAATGATGACTTTGTTTAAAAGAAGAAGCAAACAGGTGTATTCTGTCTTGAATTCTGGGACCAGCCATGGTCTTAAAATTCCCTTCTACAAAGAGGACATGTGTGAAGGGGGAAAAATGTAGGCGAATGCTCGAAATTAACAGGTTCACACTGCTTTATTTCATTTGACCACATTTGAAGTCTCAATGTTTAATTGTTTCTTGCATTTAATAAATTAATTGTCTCTGCTGTTAAACAGACACAAAGGAGCATGTTCCACTAACCATTCACATGAGGACAAGGTTGCGTTGATTCATTATCACATCCTAACATGCTGAAGAGTGACACCAGTTCTGGGATGGTAACAATTTAACAGCAATGAAAGAAAGAACTTTTAACAGACACTTTTCTGCATAGCATGTCAGCAATGCAGTCCTTACTAATTAGCTTTCTCCCATTTAAAATTTGTATTGTAAACAAATCAAAGCATACCAAGTTTCTTCCTTCTTCAATCAAACCCAGTAATGTGTACTCGTAACCTCACGAACACCAGAGAAATGTCTGGTCATGGTTACGGTCACTTAACATTCTGCAAACCTAGTTCTGCTAGTTTTCAAGTGGGTTTTGGGAAGAAAAGGTCAGGTCAGGAATTGTTATTGAAAGAAACCGTGCATTACAAAGGGTTGATGAGTCATGCACTTTTGATGTACTGAATGTCTTCTACTCTCTCTGTCCGTCTGATTTCCTTTTACTGTCTCCTCTTTTCTCTTTCTCTCATTTCAAACTATTTGTAATACTATCGCCATCCCCTCATGGAAAAGTAAATGTTTATCTCTCTTTCAAGGAAGCAGTTTATTCCTCTGTCTCCCTCTCTCTCTCCACTGCTCTGTCTAAAACTCGAATGTGAACCTTCCCAGCTGGCCTTGCATGAAGCTCTGTATAGGACATAATGCTGAGGTTAGAAGAATAATAGCTTCTAATAAAAGATTTGGCCACGGTGAAAAATATACAAATCAAGGTGAAATAGGAGATGAGAGAGCAGGAGTGTGAGGAAGATGCACGATGACAGGCCAACTCAGACCCAGAAACACGTGGGAGGTCTGAGTTATTCCTGTCAAATCTGCACTTTTAGATCTGTGTGTGGCACCTGGTTGAACTCTTTTTGTATACATGACCTCTGCAAACGCAAATACACAAACTCACACTTGCACACAAAACGCCTGAGAGTGTGTGTAAGCTCACATGGAGAAACACACACTTAAGACAAACTAATGCATTACATGTTTTTATGGAAGAAAAAAATATCCCCATTCATGTTTTCATAGTGATGTTTCGCTGCACGTAGGTAAGTAAAGTCTGTGACCCGTAGAGCCTGCCCTGCTTAAAGTCATTCAAACTGACGGCTGCTGACACTGGAATGCTAGCTATGTTGATGGGGGAAGGTTCTCACCAGATCTGTACATTTATACCAGTGGTGCGCAGAGGGTTGTGCAGGGGAGGTCTGCACCTTTTTGTTGCAATTATCCTTCCACAGTATATCTTTGACCTAAAGGCCCAAAAGGAGATCCCTGTGCCCTTCTAGTCAGGTCAAGTGTTCCTCTTCACTTCGTCCCTAAGCATCTCTAGTTAATTCAAAGTCACCCTTGTACGAAATGCATGTTGCCCTATCAGCCTGCATGCCCCTGTGGTCTACAAAGCCATTCAAGCAAAGTGTGGTTAACAAAATTGCCCCCTGTGCCCCTTTTGTCCATTAAACTTTCCTCTGGACAGATAGCATGCCCTAAATTGCCAATATACCCTCAGGTTAACCCATGTGCCCCTATTTGCAGATATGTCTCTCTGGTTAACCAAGGTGCCTAATAAGGCTCTTTTGCTAGAATTAAGTGCCTCTGTGTACAACTTCTGGTTGACCCGGGTTAACTTTGTAGTCCAAAGTGACTCCCTTGGTTATCTCAAATGCCAAAATACTACTTAAACCTGAGAAGGTCAAGGTGGCTCTTTTGCATTTCCCTCTGGCCCTCAGAGAATACTACATGGCACTCACTCACACAGTAAACAATGAGGCCAGTTGGGCCAACCCCGGATCAGGTCTCAGCAGCCTCATCCAAAAGTCAGCAAAGGTCACAGTTGTGGATGATTGTCCCAAAGACAAAATGAGGGGGTGTCATCTAATCCAAAGCCATATCAGCCTCAGGAAGTCACACACTGTGGAGCTGAAGGTTCAGTGCTCATCTGCTCATTGATCGGCCCGTGCTGCCCTCCCAATCAATCCACTCACTTTCATTCTCATAACACAATTTTGTTAGCCTGAAATTAGCTTATTTCTAAAACAGCAGGAGTCTAGATTTGATTTGTGGAGAGAAATAAAGACAGAAAGGAAAATTACTGGAGAGATTGCCGCAAACTGTATTGAGTGGAATGTAGTTCCAGTGCCCAGGCTTTAGCCCACTCTTGAAAAGTGTCCTGTACAGTATGTGGGGCGTGTAAACAAAAGCTTGGCAAGAACATTGAAGTAGCTCTTTCTCTTAAGCTCTATCAGAATGATTAATTATACATGCAGCACATACACCTTTTAGTTTATAAAATGAAAGGTCTGGAATCTAGCTTAGCCAGCTTTTATTCATTAGCCTTTGATCTGAGACATTTCAAGCTGAAGTAGGTACTTGATCATAACAGGACATCAGGGAGCTGTGATTCAGACTGGCAGAAGAAAATTGCTTCAACAACAGTAAAATTCATCTGACGCCAATGATCGAAAAGGACTCATTAGATCAGGTGTCTCTGTGTGACGTATGAGGCAGGGGAATCATGCATTGCTAGGACAAGATCTTGACCTCACAGGGTCCTCGAGGGGACCTGAGGGGGGGGAGGGTTGCGTTTGCGCAACAGGAGGGAATACATTGTCTGGCTCTGCTACCAATAGATATCTGATTGCCCTCTGGGAAGGTCTGTGTGAAAATGCAACACAGAGGCAAACAGACACGAGTCAATAAGAGTCAACACTTTCACATTTGTATTTATCAACATCAACATAGTTTGCGTGTTTTATTTGGTGTGTTTTATTATGTGTGGAGTACAGGTTCCTGGATATTTATTTCCTACAAAAGAAAATGCAGGCTGAATGCTGACTTATATTTTTTATTTAAATGACAGTTTAAACATCACAGACTAGCCAAACATTTAGAACCATCCCCTAATGGGCTTTTGTAAACTAATAATATACGCTACAGAGGTTTTAAGAGCTCCTAAACCTTAAAAATAGAAGTCCTGTGAGAAATGTGCACTAATGAATACAATGTATTATTAAAATGAGGTGGTGACCCACCAATTTTCATTAATGAAGTTTTGACCAAATTATGTTTTATAAGAAATTTCACCAAATTAATTATGTCATCTCGAATGAACAACAACATTGTGAATTAACCTGAAATGCATCAAATTCAATAGTGTTTTCTTAGTGTAGTAACTTGACTTATGTAAGCATAATTTAGGGCATTGATCAATGTTGTTAGCCTACTGGTGGTGGGAGCATCATGCTCTGGCTTTGTTTTGCTGCCAGATGACCGACACACAAAGTAGACCACCTAATTAACAACTTCCTCTGAATTTTTCAGAGGTTGAACAGTGTTTTTTTAAGCTAGTCAATGGTCAGTTGGTTGTGGTTGTGCCTGTGGATTGGCAAGTGAAACATTAAACCAAATATTAAGTATTTGGGGGTTTCATAAAAAAGATGTACTGTACTTGCCTTAGAAAAATAACTCATTACACCAGAGAGCAGCTGTACTTCATTTGGCAGGCCAGTTGTCCATCAACTCAAGGATTGGTTGTTCAGCTCCTGCTCATATCCGTCAACAATATTTTCCATGAGAAAAGACCCTGTAATAATACCATCATCTATTGCTCTTCCTACTTCAACTTACCACTCACCATTATGGTCAAATGTGCGGTTTGAGACCCAGGGTTTCACACAGAGCTTTGTGTGAAATGTTACGTAGAAACAAGAACATAACTAATGTAATTTAAAATAAGTGGATTTAGCTTGAAGAATTCTGGGAGCAGGACATTCTGACCTATTTTAAGAATTTGGCTGCTAGTGTGGACAATTAGTTTCTCCATTGGTAGCAATGTTTGTTTGTGTGAAGATAAGAAGTACTCACATCGAAAATGTTTGTGTAAATATGAATATAAATGAATTCTTTTAAATGAGGTATAGAAAGGGTTGCCGGCCAAAATAACTCTTCTGAGATTTTATTTAATTACATTATGCAACAGACAAACAACTGACAGAAACCAGCTGCCACGTGAAACACTGGTGGAATTTCAGCAATTGTTGGGACATGTGGTAGCAGACAGACATGTCATTGCAAAGATCACCTGATAGCAGGCATCTGTGTTTTATGACATTTCTCCCCCTTTGGTACAATAAGTGGATTTGTAACAGGTGGTTAAGAAGAAGAAGAAGAAGAAGAAGAATCCACTTTATTGTCACTGAAATCATTTTTACATGTTTCAATAAAATTAGTCTTCTCCATGTGACCCATCCCCCCTTGGGGGGAGCAGTGAGCAGCCACATGCGGCACTGGGGTCGCTAGCGCTGGGTGTCTCTCTCAGGGACACACCTGGTATGGGGGAAGGGCTGGGTCCTGCGGCTGGGAATCGATCCTGCTATCTCTGCATCCCAGCCCTCTGCCTTAACCACTGAGCTACCACCACGCCTTTTGAGATGCAGCTTGAGTTCACACACCTTCATAGTTCTGAAGTGTGCACACATTTATGAACACAAATATGCATGAAAAGCACAGAAACAACAGTGTCATGTATCTTGCAAACATTATACAGCATCACATCCGTAGCTTCCATTTATCTACTGAACTAAGCTTTTACATATCATTTTAATTTTGTGCTTTTTCAGTGGATCTTATTTTGAGACAAAACTTTTGATGTAACAGCATATTTAAACATCTTCTTCCTGAGCTAAATCTGAAATATTACTTCTCCATGTTGGGCGCCCATGCATAACTTGTAGATGTTATTACACCGCAGCTACTTCACAACTCTCTGCTTCTCCTAATTAGCAGACAGCCTGCAGAGAAGTGTGGGGCTGAGGTGACTCTGCATTGGCTGTTGCTGGTAATGATGGATCACAGGCGTCTTTGCCAGCCCAGCAGAGCGGCAGGACTCACAGTAGAACGAGCTGCAAAGTATCTGCAGGTTTGCTACAGATTCTATCACGTAGTAAGTCAAAGATTCTCTGTTACCATTTTAGATTTTTCAAAGGGTTTAAAAATTCACTGAATACAAGAAACAGTACAAGATGTTACCTTTTCTAGTACAAATAATGTGATGTAACGGGTCACATATCTCACTTGAGGTGGAGTTCTAGGGTGGGCATCATTTCATTCAAAATGTTTATACCATAAAATGTGTTTAAGTCCCAGGTTCTTGACTTCGAGGTTCACAGGAGCAGGATCACTAGACTGAAAGACGTTTTGTAGTTTGATTAACTTTCTCCGAATGTATTAGGGGTACAGATATTTTGAAGCAAATTATCCTGAATACTTGATAGCATAATGATTATCCCCACAAATATCGATCACTCTAACACTATATGTCTGACTAAGGTCCTGCTGCTTTTGGTAACTTTTCAACATTATAAGTATAGCATGGGAGCTAGAGGTAGACAATATCACGCTCATCTTGCTCCACCTCATTACGGTGTACTGTACTGAGAACTGTAATTAATATTTGTGCCAAATTTGACGAAGTATCCTCGCTGTGCCTCTGGCTGTCCCTGCTGTGGATGCGTAGCTAGAATTCCTGCATTGCGGTTGTATAGTGTAGCTCTGCAAAACAGTGAAGGTGTAGTTTACGTGCATGTTTGTCCAGATTCATATTGTAAAAAGTTGATGCATGAGTCCAAGTGGATGTTTGTACCAGATGTACTGAAATTCCCCCCAGGTGTTGACGAGAATGAGACAGAGGTTATTTGACCGTTGACAACCAAAATGTAATCTCTTCATTCTGAAAGGCCTTTATCTGCGGTCTTCAACAGCAAAATTATGTTTACTGTTCAACTCAGTGCTCTTGCTCAAGATAAAGATGCAAGCACCATGGCTCTTTTATTTATTTCTCCGTTATTTAAGAGGTTTTGAATCACTAAGCATAGCAAAATTAATACTTTATTTATGCATATATCTCTCAAGAAAGCTTATATACACCAGAGGAGTGGAGGCTGCTGGCAACAAATCAAACTTGCTTCATCATTTGCTCAAGGACACTTCAGCAATGAGTGACGTGCTGACTGCACTAAGGAAGAAATGTGTGATTTCCCAGCTGCGAGAAGCTATCAGATCACCCTGCTCTCACAAATGGATACCTTGATCTCATTCATTGTCTTTTATTTCTCTGCACAGCAGCTCATCCCTCAGCAGTCTCCTTGAAGACAGATTTAGCCTCCAAAGGTGATCTATTTGTTTAGTTGATCCTTAATGCCATCACTGGTGAACTGTGAGAAAGAATCTGTGATGGGTTTTCTGGTGTGCTTGCGTGTTTCTAAGATTGAGAGATTGAGATATCAAAATATTTTCACTAGACTGGTTGAAGATAGTATGTTTCAAAAAAGATGGTCATCTGTCTAAAAATAACACAGGTTCATATTCTCACTGAAAGTGACACTTTGACATTTACCTGACAGAAGGAAGGCACAAAGTGGATATATTCCTCTCAGTCCCTGGTTTGTGTCACACAATGGATGCGGCTGAAGTGATTCATAGAAAGGTTGAATAGGAGCAGCACTGATAGCTCAAGGTAATCAGTGTTTCACTGCACCGAGGTGCCTGGTTATTGTAACCCTGTCATGAAAAAACAAAAGATTCTCATAATGGACTGAACTGTGCTGCATTATAGAGAACAGAGCCAATTTTTTGCATCTACAAAGGAATGTTGGTTGTGTGAAACCTTGAGAGTAGCAGCGCTGTCAGACCTGTAGTGCTTCCAAAATAAAAGCTTGTCTTATTGAGCAATGAGGATGAGGTTAGGACATAGACTGCAGTGAATGATGATTAGTCTATTTTTTTTATCTTTGGGAAACAAAGACCTAGACCTTCTTTCCTAGTCCTTCCTTTTTTCTCCTGCTGTAATTCCCATAGACCACATGACAGACATTACTATTAGTATAATTATAACAGGATATTAAACAGTAGTAAATACTCAATATGAAAAAAAAAATTAATCAAATCACACACAATTTATATAAATTAATACAAGTCACTTATTGTGAAATAAGTAAAAAAAAGTTTGTTTATCGTTATTGTTATTTTGATACAGATGCTTTTATTTTATAATTTTTCCCTTAGAGTTTTTACTATATTTCATTTCTTTGTTTCATGTATTCATGGTTTTTTCATAACATCAAGCCTATCAGAAATACTACTTTACTTTACTTTGCTTAGCAGACGCTTTTATCCAAAGCGACTTGCAGGGAGCTAGTGCTGAGTGTCTGGCTCAGGGACACACCTGGTAGGAGATGAATTAGGAGTCAGACGGGATTCGAACCTACGACCTCCTACATCCCAGTCTGACGCCTAACCCATTGAGCTACTACTATGTAGTACTACATTGTTTTTCCTAATAAATGGTTATCAGTATAAAAGGCCAATTTATCCTCAAATTGACACAGCTTTAAGCTTAATGGACCATTTAAAAGATTTAGAAAACAAATTGTTGCAATGTGTCATTTGTAATCTATCAAAAAAACTTTCTACGTATATTGTTAGTTTGTTTCTCCAAACTAAACTAAAAGATGTTATGGCTGCAACTTATTAAAGTCTGCTGCAGTATGTTTTAACATACAGGTCAGTGTTTGTTTCTGAGTGTAAACAATAGTGTTTAGATCCTTTTTTTGGATCCTCATTTAATTTATGTGATAATTTTATAAAGTTAATTATTATAAATTTCACTGAAAACACTTTCAAGCATTAGGACTGTCCTTATCTAAGAACAATGTCAATATTATTCAAGTATTTTTAGTTGGCTAAATGTAACCTTACTCATTTAGACGACATCTAAAAATGGTTTTATTAATGGTTTTGCTACAGTCACATGGATTGATTTGTAGGGTATGTGTGGGGGGTCTTGATACAGAAGTAAATGTAACAATAACAGTTTAGAAGAATCCATTTCATTATCATTGATATATTGTTACATGTTACAATGAAATTTGTTCTCTGCATTTAACCCAGGTATGGGGGATGGGCTGGGTGACTCAGCTGGGAATCGATCCTGCTATCTCTGCATCCCAGCCCTCTGCCTTAACCACTGAGCTACCAGGCCGCCAATGTTTTAATTGGTTTATGTGATTATGTTATGTTATAAGTATGTCCACTTATAATGAAGTTTGTAAACTTTAAAGTCCAGAAAACTGCTAAAATACCCAAGCCGAGGTTCAAGGCATTTCATCTATCATAGTAATTATGTGAATGCAAACATTAAGGCCAGTTCTAAATAATAGTTTGTCCTTGAGAGTCTATCACTGCAATGAAACAACAAGCCCTGCTGTGCTAGCAGGGCCATTTGCTTTGTATTGCCTTTGCCTCTTATTGCCACTTTGTGAATATGGTTTGTATTTCATCTGCCACTTTGGTCAATGAATAAAATTACAATAAACAGTATTGTTGTTTCTTGGGCTCTTGACAAACAGTGATGTACCACGACTGTTATGATCTCCATCAGGCTTGGTGATGGTACACAATCAGTACTCCTATTTTGGTAAGCCCGTGTAATGACATGAGTCTCATAAAGTGTGTATAGACAAGCATATGGTCATGACTCACATATACACACTGGTACACTTATGTTAATATGACCACTGGATTTTATGAGTGGCTGACATTTAGCTTTTGGGCTTGATTAAGACTGAAGAATGTATTATGTAAGATGGATGACAGCATTACTGAAATGTCTTCTGTGTTTGCACAATGAGAGGAGGAGCAAAACCACTAACAAAAAAAAAACTTGGTGTCCTGCTGCTTTGTGAGAAAGTGATTTAGTCAAATATACGAGCACAATGCTGTATTTACTAATTGATTAAAAGAATTTCTTGGAGCATAAGTAACAACACACAACTCAGACTTATCAACACCCTTTTAAGCTGATGCTTATTTACACATTTAGCAATAATGGAACTAATCAAAGTCATGTTTCGACCACTTCTGTGAGCCGCAGTCCTATATTTAAGCAATTTTAGCTTCGTATTTGGTCTCTACCACCTTCTGATGGAATGATCTTTGTTGCTCAGTGCTACACTATGTTTGACTGCGAGTGTATAAATGAGGGTTTCAGTGCTACACAGGTTGGGTACACAGGTTTAGAAAACGTTTTTGCTACACAACAGTCGTGAAAGTGAACGACTCTTTCATCACTTTGACTGACCCGTTTCATTTTGTTTTCAATTGTCGCTGGAATGTTATCCCATATCACACCTACCACTAGACAAAGAGGTTTATGTAATTATTATGTCTGATAATTAGATAACTTTTATGAAGGGATAAGAGCAAGAGGTGACTGGTTTTGTTTCATCAGAGCGGGCACGGTTACATACACACTAATTTCATAACACCAATTTCTGGCGTAAGGCACGTATACAAGCTCATCTGATTTATTTTGGTTTGTTACATCTGAAAAGAAGGAAAGGGAGATGGTGCAAAACGAATGACATAGTCACTTGTTTGTAGAAGACAACAGCAGATTACTTCATATGAAAGTTGTCACTTTCCCATCATAGAGTATAAACAGAGGACAATGTACCATATTTTGCAGCCTACTAACTCACACATTAGACCAAAAGCACTGTCATGTTCCACAAGACAAGAAAACAATTGAGTCTTGCGTTGCTGCATACGTACACATTTACACAGTAAATGATGATTTACTCTGAAACATGTAAACCAGTTTTTTTAATTACAGCATTTCTGATTACTGTAGCGATGTCTGAACACGGTGCGACCCATCAACTCTCTTATAGACCTGATGTCAAGCCCTGGCATTTAGCATGCTCGTGGGCAATGGTGTAGTTTAAACGCTGCTTATGACGTAAGTATGCTATACATTAAATTTTGTTTTCTATTTTTTTTACTACTGCACTCATGTAAATGCATAAAGAAAGTCATTAAACATACGTCTGTGTTTCAGGACTGGATTTTTTTTGTTTTCATTGTTGAAAATGTTTTATAACTTTTGGAATGACACCCAAATTAGCCCATCATGCCTGAACGACTACCGCCCTGTAGCACTCACACCAATCATCATGAAGTGCTTCGAGCGGCTAGTCCTGGCACATCTGAAGGACTTTCTACCACCAACTCTGGACCCACACCAGTTTGCTTACTGTAGCAACAGGAGCACAGAGGATGCAGTCTCCTTAGCTCTGCACTCTGCACTCACACACCTGGACAATAAAAACACATATGCACGGATGCTGTTTGTTGATTTCAGCTCAGCATTTAACACTGTCATTCCCTCTAAGTTAATCACTAAACTTGGAGCCCTGGACATTAATGCCTCACT
>JAUMHF010000014.1:15593412-15629802 GCA_032359275.1 Microctenopoma steveboyesi | reverse complement strand
AAACTGCATTTCGTTGCCTTGTACTTGTACATGTGTAATGACAATAAAGTTGAATCTAATCTAATCTAATCTAAATATTCAGCTTTCATTTAGGCTCATATTAGCATATGATAACATCCCCACTAATCCACATCTATGGTCCCAGTAATAACATTAAAAGGCCTGTGATTGCAAAGAAATACCCATGGCATGTGATTCATTGATGCTACTTTAGCTTATGATGACACTGAGCTGCGAGCAGTCACTTCTGGGTTGAGTATCCCACCCCACCCAAAGCCACATGGTAGTACCACTATTGCCACCAAAGGTGTTCATGGTCAAATAAAACCAGTTACTGATATAATTAATAGTAGTACTGGGTTCAGTGCTTGTGGTGGTGGTCGTAGATACCATGAACTCGAATTAATGCCACCATTTTCACATTCTGGCATTAGCATGCCATCCTATTAATTGCAGATTTATTCAAGCGAGTGTAAAAGTCACTGGTTCAGAGATGAGCCAGATGAACCAGTCTGTTTTTGCCTCTGTAACTCCGCAGCCACACTCTCTGAAGCTTTTTATATTGCCTCTTCAACCACCTTCCTGTGCATGGGTGACAGATAAGAGGGGAGCAGATGAAAGATGATGATGATTAAAATAATACGGCTCTTATCGTAGTGCAGAAAACGTCTCCATGCCCGCTGAAGAGCCCGTTTCATATGGTCGATATTGCCTCTGCGTTAAAAATGAAAAGTATTGATCTCTTTTACCTCAAGCCGCTCAGCTGATTGAGCCTGAGAAGATCTGTATCAGCTGGCAACCCTCACAAGAGGAGCCGAGAATGATAAAACAGACCAGAAACCTCAGAGTTCATCTGAGGGGACCACATTTCCTGTCAATATGATTTCAGGGAGGAGAGCTGAGTCGCTTGTCCCATCCAGCACTGTAAGCCACTCTGATAACAGTTTTATCTCTGAGACGCCTCAGTCCCCCATCATACCTGGACATCCTCCAAGTATCAGAAAGACCTCAAAGCATTTGCGAGGCCAGACGCGGTTGCTTGTTTACAGTTACATGTCGAGCTGGAGTTGCTGAGGTCTCTAAATTGAATTGAAAACCTGCTCACTCCCACAGTAATCAGTCTGGGAAACAGCTGCAGGCTATCAGAGTCAGCCCAGACATGGCTTGTCACTGAGAAAAAAGGTAACATGGTGACAGACTGAGGTCTGTGTTTACCAGAACTACAGTCTCTTTCATAAACGCCTGCACACTGAGCTCACAGCTGGTTGATTAGATTAGTGTGACCTGTAATCGAATGACAGGGTCTGGTGACAGACACACACAAACAAACAAATACACCGCATTTATCACCGTATGTGATTTCTGCCCTTTGCTCCATATCGGAACATCATGCGCACATACCAACACACCCAAATCTGAAGCATGAGCTCAAACACTGATCTTCTGATTGACTCGTTCCCATCACTGTGTCCATGTGTGTTTGTTTTCTGGGAGATAATGTGAAAAGTGAAGAATGAGAAAGGCAGAGATCATCTGCTCCATATAGATGAGGGACACTGATCACAATGCTGCCTTCAGTCTGTTCAACAGCAACAAAAACAAACTGCATTTTTTTTAAGTGGATGTGTAGGCAGCAACTCTGGTGTAAAAAAACTTGTTTCTCTGTAATATTGTGACCAGGGCGATGGGTTCAACCCACAGATAAAATATACACATCCAAAGCAGTGAACAGTGCTTATATAAAGTATGAACTAAGGTGTACATAGCTTTCAATTAGCATCAACCTATGCATAAAAACTTATACCTTGACATTAATGCAACTTATAGAATGAAATAACAGGAGGTGTATTACATAAGGACTCTGTCATGGAGTCATGCTCTTTTAAAACCACTTTCAATTACGCTGTTCATTATATTTAACTGGATGGAGTAGGGTTTGGCCGGGAGAGACAGGGTGCAGGTGAGTAGTGTTTGGACAAGAGTTCCCACAATGGAGCTGCCCTGTGTCGGTGGTGACCACTGTTGGTACGGAAGAGTCAGACTGAGGAAAAAAAAAACACATGTTGAGCAAGTACACATTTACAGGGTTAAAGAGAGAGGCAAGACAGACGATCCACGTCCAACTCCCTTTATCAAACAGGTAACTCAGTCCATAGGCAACAACATTTCCAAGGGTCAGAGTTCAAAAAGAGTCAGAATTTTCAAAAGCCAGACATACAAAGAATCCAAAACAAAAGGTCCAGAGCCAGAGAATCTGAATATAACTGCTGAATATAAGCAAAGGCAGGCGGCACCGACAGGAAGGCAGAGATCAGAGGCTCAGGTTAAACTGGAAACTCGCTGGAGATGAGAATAGACAATCTGACAAACTGAGGAGGTTTCACTCAAAGCACAGGGGAGACTGGACTGTATGTGCCTTACTCATTGTCCTCAGTGGTACCAGCTGCGTAAATGTATTCTTACATTTCAAGATCTATATTTCAGCTCTATAAGAATCCAGTTCTCAAGCATTGGGATATTTTTGGATTGGATTTGTTAGTACATCACAGACATGGACATTCTGTGCATATACATTTAAATTTTTAACATGTAATGGTGAAGCCACATGGCATATTCTCATTGCTTTAGTTTTTATGTAGGGGTAGTACTGCTACGTAAGTGGTCATAGTGTAAGCATTATTGTATGTTGATGTGTGATTGAGCAGGGATAGAGAAGGAAGAGAGGAGGAAGTGGCAGAGCAGTGTGGCTGGTGAGAGAGAATGATGAATGGAAGGACAAGGAGCAGTTAGAGGTGAGAGAGAGTAGGATGAGGATGAGGGGGAGGAAGTAGGTAAATGGATATAGAAAAAAGGGCGAGAAGGGGGAGGACATTAAACAGTGTAACAGAAGAAGGAGCAGGAGATGGAAAAGAAAGAGGTTTTGTGAAATGTGAGACAGAACGTGGAGGAGAAATAAAAGCAGGAGGACAAAGATGGACGGGTGAGTGGAGCAACATGAGAATGAAAAGCAAGAGATAGATGGCTAAAGGAAAGTATTTTGGAAGAGAAGAAAAGAAGGATGAGTAGAGCACGAGGAGAAGGAGGCGTATTGACTGGCACTGAAGCCCTGGGCTGCATTGGCAGGCCTGATCTGCAGGTCATGGAGGCCACAGCTGAATCCACAGATGCTCCTCGGTCAAGAGGATCCGACGGTGACCTCCTCACTGAAAGAGGAGGTGATTTATCACAGAGGCCATAAATCAGCATGTCCGACCTCCCCTGCCCACAGCGCACAGCCCCAACTGTTTTCCCCGCCACACCAGCTATCCATTATGTGGTCAGATTCAACAGCAGCAGA
The DNA here is from genome assembly GCA_032359275.1 of Microctenopoma steveboyesi. Taxonomy (NCBI): domain Eukaryota; kingdom Metazoa; phylum Chordata; class Actinopteri; order Anabantiformes; family Anabantidae; genus Microctenopoma; species Microctenopoma steveboyesi. The sequence goes on along the minus strand of JAUMHF010000014.1, from coordinate 15,626,465 downwards.
TACAGTCATGATATATTAGTCAGAGTCACCCGGGCCTGGAGACGGACTGCTAAATGTGTCGCCCCAGCTGAAAGGTTCGACATCAAAAGATCTTTTCTTTTTTACTGTGCTAGACGCTATGAGCACAAACACACTTTCCTGCAGAGACACTGAAACCTGGACTTTTTGACGCTTCTCTCTGCTGCACACCAGAAATTATATTTATAAAAAACAACACCATCTGCACTTTGACAGTTTGCAACAGGAAAATACTTCCCTTTCAGGTGCAGATACACAGCTCAGACAACAAAACGATCACTGGTTCAGCGTGTAACTTTAGAAAGTTGCATTGCAGTTTGATTGGAGGTCACCTTTGTGCTTTTATGTGGAATACAGTACATGTACCTGTCTCGGGAATGTTTTTGCTGGAAATGTACAGTAATTGCTGCATGAATTATGTTTTGTGTGGTACTTTTTTTCAAGCCTACCACACAGAAATGTAGCACTGCAGAGTTCTTTGTGGTTAGGTTTAGGCAGCAAAAACACGATAGAGCTCTGGAGAAAGATTGTTTAAAAGTACACAAACAACACACATATCACCATCATCTTAAATGCATGAAATGCACTGTGGCCTGATGAGGAGGAGCAGTAGCTGTGCTGCGTATGTGGATGTGTTTGAGGTGTGAGTATCCACTCACTGTCTGGTTTTCTTACTACATAAATGGTCTATCTCCTCTGTCCTGATGGCAGCCTCTAAAGTTACACCGTAATTGGCTGAAATGAGCTGTTGTTATATGTCTCATTTAAGCAACAAGGAAAATCAGCTCCAATGATTTTCCACACACGCTATTAAATTCAATGAGGCCCGAGCCACTGCAGTGTTTATCTGATTCATCAATCTGTGTGGGTGATGGAGGGGTGAGAGTCAAAGCCCATGAAGACAATCAAACTTTTGTGATCTGGCAAAGAGGTATTGCATCTGTGTGGTTGAGCGTAAATGAAAGTGTCTCAAATCACATCCTGGATATAAGACAAATATGACTGGAGCCATTGTCTCTTTTAAAATGTACTAGCTGTTTCACATTATACATTTTGGCAGATTAGTCATAAGATAAGAACAATTTTACAAATGCAACAAGGCTCATGTTCAGACCATCAACCTCCTTGGAGAACGGGTTCATTCACACTGTACATGTGATAGAAGCAGAAATTACAAAAACAAATTTTACTGGAGGATGTTACTTAGTGTTAGTTTAGATAAGCTAACCTCACACACACAGACTAGTCAGTGTAAACAGTGACGTATCTCATGCTGAAGTGGCTTATTGGTTGTTAATGACCGTGTGTATCTGCTTTCATTAGTCTTTCATGCAGCTTATGTTTATGTTTTATGGTTCTAAAATCTCACTAGTCTGCATAATCAGAGCTGCATGTACCAGGCACAACTTGTGATGAAAAAGGATATCTTAGTTTTATTAAAAATAATTCATTATTTATCAAATAGTGTCCAAGCCATTAAGGGATTCCCCTGAATCTGGGAACCAATATTCTTCTCAGAATAATGTATGCAGTAGTTTGGATTAAATGACCAGAAATAAAATCTCCCATAGATGTGTATTTTGCTTAGTGCAACTTTAGCTAAGTAAAAAGATGAACAGGTTAAACATTAACTGGTAAATACAAGAAGATAGACATTGCCTGCACTGTAAAACCTGAATCTCTTCTGAAAACTCATGTTTGACATAAATTAAAGTTACTATTTATGGGCAAAGTATATTATCAGTAATTCAGTAAGGAGTAAAAATAAGAACTGTGTTCTCTTGATACAACAGCATCATTACAATTTCAGTTCATCTGTATTTGTATAGCACCAAATCATAACAAATGTCATTTCAGGGCACTTTACATAGCACGGTTTAGGACCTTGCGAAAATATAAGTGTATATGTAAACAAAATAATGCAGAAAACCCAACAGTTCCATTTGAGCAGCACTAGGCAACAGTGGAGATGAAGAGGAAGAAATCTGCAGCAGAACCAGGCTCAGGATGGACGGCCATCTGACTCGACCGGTTGGGGTTAGTGGACCGAAGAGAGAGAACTTTAACAAACATTTAGAATAAACTTATCTATCTCATCTTTATTTTAGTAATGTTAACATCATAGGTTCAGTTGAGTAAAAGTCCAGTGGATTGTTTATTCAATAAAGTTATTTAGAAAAAATGTTATTGTATATACTTGCCAGTGTGCATTTCATCAAGGTTCACAGAAATCTATTTGTTTCACATAAACACACAATGTCTTTTTATTAAAATTCTTTCTTTTAAATTAATAAAATGAAAAGTTGGATAAAAATAAAAAATGAGCAAGTGCAACTTATGTTTAATCGTCATTTTCTCAACATTTAGAGTACGGCTGTGAACCAAATCCTGGCACTGTGCTACATATTATTTTCATACAGTATATACTTGTTTTATTACCCGTGCAATCTTCAATATATAGAAATAAGCATCTAAGTATCCTAATTTTTGGCTTCACTACAGCCACTATAGCGGCCTGGTAGCTCAGTGGGTTAGGCGTCAGACTGGGAAGCAGGAGGTTGTGGGTTCGAATCCTGTCTGACTCCTAATCCATCTCCTACCAGGTGTGTCCCTGAGCCAGACACTCAGCGCTAGCTCCTTGTAAGTCGCTTTGGATAAAAGCGTCTGCCAAGCAAAGTAAAGTAAGCCTACAGGTCAAACGTGTGGCAGCTAAACTTCTGCACTAACTGTCATGAAATTCTTTTGCCATTTGACAGTGGGTATCATCACCTTTTCTGCCTCATTGCAGTTGTTGACATATTAGCGTCACACCAAGCTTGTCAAGATTACGGTTTCTATACTTTAATGTTTGCATATGCTTATTCAGAAGCAACACCGTCGTTGAGTTGTGTCACCAGTATTTCTGCTTTTAGCATCGGCGTGCACTGCTTCAACTACATTCACTGGAATCATGGCTTAACAATGTCAGGGCATTTAGATATGAACACACAGCAAGCACATGCTCATTTGATAAAAACCCTTCAGTCACATCGTGCTGTGACATCACAACAATAAACTATGGGTGATTTATGTGATTTATGCGACAGAGCAAACAGAAGATGATTCATTCGATTGTGTGAAGCCATGTAAGCTTAAGCAGAGATTACATCATCACTGTCTTTCTTTAGAACTGCTAGACAACAACAAACCCTCATATGAATAGCAGCGCCTCCTGGTGTCCGTACATCAGCAGCACAGGGCGGTGTGAGTTCACAGCATGATGAACTGTAATCAAATAATCCTAATGAGTTACGTGGAATTGACTTAGTTCAAATCAGCGCAGACAGACGGTAGTCACATTCACACGGAGAAGATTAAATCAGAACCACACAAAGTCAGGAACAGCACATGTGGGCGCAAATGGTCACGCGCTCACCTCATCACACGTGTGCATACATAAAAAGAAAAGGTTCACACGCATGAATCGATGGCACATGCTTTATGAAACTGCTGCTTTACGCCTACAGCTGTGATCTGTCTAATAACTGAAACAGTATGTGGCCTCAGAGGTGAGACCTGCTGTGATGTATGGTTTGGAGACGGTAGCACTAATAAAGAGACAGAAGGCCAAGTTGGAAGTAGGAGGGCTGAAGATATTAAGATTTTCATTGGGAGTGACCAGGAAGGACAGAATTAGAAATAAGTACATGACAGGGACATTTAATGGTGAGCAGTATGGAGATGCATTCTGTCAGTGGAATACATTTATATTAATGGTATTAAACTATCTACTGCCTTTTCTGTGTTTTTATTTGTGCTACCAGCTGAAAAACACCTCTAGATGATGTGAGACTTGGTCCAAAATAGATCCAATTTAAAATGCAATGAACACAAATAGACTTTAAAAGAGCAAAGACCACACTTCACAGTCACACCCTGCCTATCAATGTGTTTGATATCAAACTGTGGGTGTACTACAAACACCTGAAATCTGCAAAAGAACTGTAGATTAGGCTTTTTTGTTTTTTATATGCTCTGTATGCTTCATTTATTTTATTTAACTACTTCGGAGAATGTGAGTACCGACAGTGTGTGGTATCAAATGTGGCTGATAGTTTTGGGGATACCTCATCAAAGACAATTGGTCAGAGGGATTTGACCTGATGATATCAGTGTCTGACTGTCAGCAAAAAGCCCTTATCTACTAAGAAACACAAAAAACACATAAAAAAGACAGTTTGTAGTTGTCAGGTCTTTCTACTGAAGCAAAAAACAGTTTCACTTGGTGCTTCACTCAGGGAGACAAAAACAAAGATTTGTTGTGGCACTCCTTCCTGCTGTTTGTAATGAGCTAAATCCTCTACAGCATTCACTGCCACCCACACCCACAGTGCCGGCTAAATTCCTAAAGTCCAGTGTATTGTGTGATCTAACGTCACTTTATCCCGTGTCACGAGAGCTATAGAGTCCCGCCAGAGCGCATGAGGAGTCCACATTCCACAGACCAAGCGCTGTTCGGACATCCAGACAGGGGTCCTCATTAGCAATGACCTTTCTCTTAATAGTTCTTAATTTCACATGAACGCGGTGACCTTTAGCACATGGGGGTCACAGGTCTTGGCCTAGCTCTCGTTAGCTCTGTGAGAGGACGACGTTACATTTTATGTCCTGGTGATTGAACTAGAAGCTGTGACTCGTCCCCGTTTCAAAAGTCTTTTACTCTGTTTGAGTTTACTCAACCCTAACACCCAGCTGAGCGTAGAGCCAAAAGCTTTGAGAGAGAGGGACGTGACCTCATGTCTAAGCCAGGCACCTCAGAAAAGATGCAGCTGGTAAAGGAAAATGCTCATTAATGTGCATTTCCTCCTATTATTATCCTCCCCACCGGATGAATCCTAATGACTTTGATGATCGCCCCAGTCTTTCTCTAATGCCACATTTCATTTGCCTTTTTTGACATGACATTTGGTACAGACTTTGCCTTACATGAGATCCCCGCTTATGTGTTACAGTGGGTGGAAGAAGGATAAATTAATTGTCATGTATAATTATAAAACAATATTGAATTTAACCTGAGATTTGTTTTTTTTAGACACTTGTGAGAGGTGGAACCCCAGGGCTAATGTTGAGTCCTCAGTGATATACTATATGTGCGCACCTCTGTGTTGTTGACTAGTTAAAACGTATTCACTGGATGATAAAATGACTTGGAAAACCAGGGATTTTTCCACATGAAATCATCACACTCCTGATGGGTGTAACAGCATGATCTACAAAGGCACAGACCGGGCCAAACTGAGGTTTTCACATCCAGACGGGTCAAAGAATATAAATGTAAAAGTTTGGATTACTAAGAACAAGCAAACGACAAAGTTTCAGGTTTCATAAAATTTTTCTGATGTGATTTAATCAAATGTTTGGCAGGTAAAGTTCAGCAGGGAGAGAGAAAACAGAACGTGGAAAGTCTAGTTGGTCAAACTCGATTGTAATGCTCCTTTAACAAAGAGGCAGGTTATAAAACAAAAACACAATAAAAATATCATCATGTACATGACACAAATTATGGCCCTTACATTACCATCCTTTATTACAATATTTAGGCACTACACCACCACATTTTAGGGGGAATTGTTGTACTTTGTGCTCTGGTACTTTTATTTTACTAGTAACTATTTACTACTATAGTCAGTTGTAACTTAGCAATTAAGAGTTTTTATTTGTTTCAGTCTTTATTGTGCTATTTGGGGAAATTCAATTTAGAAAAACAGTTATAAAGAGTAAGATCACAATAGCGGTACAAACAATAAATGTTAACAGTGAGTAAAAACAAATAAAAAAAAGGTGCAAAGCAATAACTGTTAAAAAAAGAAAACAATCATGTGAAGACTGCAGAGGGTGCAAAGTCGTTGCTGAAATATAAATTAGCAGATTTGATTGCAGATATAAAAAAAGTTTTTTTAAAGGGTAGTTAATGGCAGTAATTATGGTTGCTGCATGTAATACTTAAAGATATAGTGTGTAACTGTTTTCCAATGTTACAGTGGGCTGCATAAGTTTGGGCAACCTTGTCAGTGTTAATGATTTTCCTGTATAAATTGTTGGTTGTTACGATAAGAAATTTTAATTAAATATATCAAATAGGAGACACACAGTGTGATATTTGACAAGTGAAATTAAGTTTATAGGATTTACAGAAAGTGTGCAATAACTTTAAAACCAAATAAGGCAGGTGCTACATTTTGGCACAGTGGTCATTTTATTGATTCCAAAACCTTTAGAACTAATTATTGAAACTCAAACTGGCTCGGTAAGCTCAGTGACCCCTGACCTCCATACACAGGTGAATCCAATTATGAGAAAAAGTATTTAAGGGGGGGTCTTAGGACTTGAAAACAAAGATTGTTCACCATCATGGTTTAGGGGAAAGATACAGAAAGCTGTCTCAGAGATTTATACACATATTTATCACTTCTGTGTTCGTTCAACACGACCTGTGCGCAAGTGCAACGTCCTGGAACGACCATCTCAGTCCCCAGAGCTGAATCATTAAAAATCTGTGGTGTGAGTTGAAGAGAGCTGTCCATGCTCGGAAGCCATCAAAACTGAATGACCTAGAGATGTTTTAGATGTTTAGGAATGGTCCAACATACCTTCAACCAGAATCCAGACTGTCATTGGAGGCTATAGGAAGCGTTTCGAGGCTGTCGTTTCTGTAAAAGGAGGATCCACTAAATATTGAGTTCATTTCTTTTTTTGTGGTGCCCAAATTTGTTTAAACAATTATTGCACACTTTCTGTAAATCCTATGAACTTCGTTTTAATTGTCAAATATCACTGTTTGTGTCTCCTATATGATACATTTAATTGAAATTTCTTTTCGTAACAACTTTACTTTACTTTACTTTGCAGACGCTTTTATCCAAAGCGACTTACAAGGAAGAAATCAGACAGGGGTTCAAACCTGCAACCTTCCACATTCCAGTCTGACGCTTAACCCATTGAGCTACCAGGCCGCAACCAACGATTTATACAGGAAAATCATGAACATTGACAAGGTTGTCCAAACTTACGCACCCCACCCGCCGGTGGCTGCTCACTGCTCCCCCCAAGGGGGGATGGGTCAAATGCGGAGACCGAGTTTCCTTCTTTGTTATTTTGTAAGACTGGATTTTTTGATATTATTATAAAGGTTGTTATGGATTTGATTGAGGTTTTTTCAATCTGTGAAACAGAGACCAGAAGAAGTTCCAGTTACTGACAGTGGCATCTGGTGAAATATTTATTTTGGCGGCACTTTTGCCAGTTCAATTTTAGATGCACTCCAACCACATATCACCACTAGTGCCTTGCCCATACACTGTACATGTACTATACGAAATATGTGCGCGCGTACTTAGGTGTAGTAGACTGCACTGCTACAAAATGCCTGGATTTCCTGAGTGTTCACTTTCATCATGACTCGAGCTCAAACACACACCACAGAATATAATGCAGTCTATCATCTTAGACAAAAAGTCTTGGTTTTTGTCCCCCTCCTCATTATATCATCTTATTCTTTTATTATACTCATTTTTTATGTAGCTGCTAGTCTGTTCATGTTTTTTCACTTTATCATGAACATGGAGTACATGTAGACTTTTCCTGACAGCTGACAGAAGAGGCAGGAAAAACAAACCAAAGCTCCGGTCTCAGGACAGACAGTTAGCCAGCAGTGTAATTTCATTTAGTTATTTCGTTTTATGTCCGGCTTGTGAGGTCCACAATCTTTAGTCTTTTGCTGTGGGGTTCTTCTTTGAAACAGTTCAGTATTTAGCTTCTGAATTAGCTTTTTCCATTCCTTCAACTGACTGTGAACAAGTTTCCAGTTTAAATTCCTGATCTGGAACTGTAACCTCTGCCTTGGGGGTGGGCTTCTCTTATACTTTGAATTGAAGGGGGGTTCCAGTGCTGCACCAAATAGTGTAGATGTATGGTAAAGATTTTTGCCCCCCAAAGGAACAGGAAATACACCGTCCCAGCACCTTCTGTTGATCGCCACTGGTTACTGGAGAGCGGACTGAGGGTTGCTGGATACGTACACAACCTGTCAACAAAGATGTCAAACACGGCAAACTTTTTGGGTTGTCTAGAAAAGCCTAATGATAAACAAAGGCCTACACACACACACACACACACACAAACACACGCACACACACACACACTGAGGGAGACTTTATCCGACTGGGAATTGATACTTTGATACTGACAGTGGATGTGCGTCTCAGCTGGTGGCGAGAGGAGAGACAACACACTGTTCAAAGACTGATGGAGAACATGGTTTTGCATACTCACTGCTGATATCAGCTGGCGCCTGCTAACACCTCAACACAGCAGGCAAATAACGCCACTAATGATTTTTGCAAATGTTAGTGGCAAGATCATTAATATTGTGGCAAATAGCGTTTGTACTGTTTACTGTGCATGCATCAGATGTGATGTCATTGCTGTTTTTTAAGGAATTGTTTTTGCCTCAGACTGTTTTGGGGATGAGAAAGATAATAGGATCAGATGATTTCTAATTAATGAGATGGCAACAGCAGTTAAATATATGAGCGTGGGGATGTCAGGCTAATACTTGAGCTTATTAATTTTTAGCAGGTAACAAATAAACAGGATAGAAGGAAGACTGCAAAATTGAAAATACCAATTTCATCACACAGTCTTGAAAATTTCAGCCCCTACTATACATATCGCTGACATCACTATGCCCAGGCCTTCACTTTAGTAAAGAAATCTGTCCCTTTTTTCAAAAAAAATCTTTTGTTTAATCTGAAATAACAAGCTCTACAAATGTGTCCACTCATCTGTCCAACACTTTGGTTCTTACCAAGGTGTGGATTACTCGCAGGGCTGTTACCCCATCTCCTAGACTACCCTTCATTCCTCTACACAGATTCTCTCCTGTTTGTTGGTTTGGTTTCTGTCTCTGTTCAGTTCTGTTCCTCTAAGTCACCTCATACTATCCCCAGCTCTTGTTCATCATATGTTAGTTGTGTAGTCCCTTTCCTTACGTTCCCTCTACACCTTTTTTGTCTCCCTGCCTTTAGTGTTTATTTCAATTTGCTGGTTATGCTTCTGATCGTTTCTGTTATTTGGACAATCTTAATAAAGTTTTAAGTTTTTCAACCCTCGCTTGTCTTGATCTGTGTTTTGATCCACCATTTAATACCATTTATCGGATACTGCTTTTCTCCTCTTCTCTCTGTCCTCTTAGAAATCGCCACTTCTTGTCTTTAACGTTGTGTCTTCTTGTAGTCATAGTTTCTTTCTCTCAGTTCCTTTATACAGGTCCCCTCAGCTTCACATATGTATGTTTCCAATGTGCAGTTACTGCTCCTACCAACAGGCCTTTATTTTTTACTGCTCCCAGTGTTTACTCTTTCCACTAACCCTAAACGGTCGTGGCAGATGGCCGGTTGAATTGTCCTACTGTAAAATATATGTTCTCTTTGTTTTTAGCAAGTAGTAGTAAGTTTGTTTTCATTAGTAGTAAGAGGACAGACAAGGATGGATAAAGGCGTCTGCCAAGTAAAGTAAGGTAAAGTTAAGTAAAGCGTGGCAATAGGGAAGTCATGTAGCAGAGACTCAACCAAGAGAGGACACTGCAGAACGTAGTATGCTCTATGTTTTGTCTTGATTTTAAGATGCCCATGATTTTCTAGAGTGGAAACTTTTCTGGTAATGTTTATGTATTATAATGACTTTACATCACGTGATGTGACCATACACTTTTTATGACTAAGCTTGACATTTCACTGGTTTTTATACTCCGGGAGAAATGGCATTATCATGGTTGAAATTACACGTAAAATCTAATCTATGCAACTTGACAATGGAAAACAAAAGGTTAAAATTAATAAGATTAGAAAACAAAACATCAGGGCAGGAGCCAATAAAAGTCAATTCTTTCCATCTGAGACTTATGAGAGCATGAGTTTAACCATAAGTGTGTTATAATGATTAAAAATACAGTGCATCTACTGGCAACCAAATAAAAACATTTTTCTCCTCTTTGTAAGTATTTCCAACAATTATGCAAATGAATGCGAGTGTGGTCTATAAAGAAAGCCACAGCATCATATGAGTGATAGCAGCTGTGCAGCAAGGAAATACCAGAGCAAAAGAAAGCAGAAAAGCACATGAGCTCAGGAATTATTTCACAACTAGAACAAAGACTTTGAGACGTACTGTGGGCAGAAACACCACTTCAAGCACATCCTTCTTCAGACATAGATTTAAGTCAAACCATTTTAAAAGTAAAGTGGAACATGGTAATGACATTAGATGTTCACTCTACTGTACAGTATATTAGCTGCTATGTATCTCTATAAGACCAGTGTGTAGCAGTATAGTCTGACACATTACTACCTGTGTGGAGACACAAAGGAACACATTCAAACTACTCCAAGTCTCTGTATCACTGTTTTTATATGAACCAAAAGAGTTAAAATAGCTCTTAAGATATGTGAATATCCCAAGTGGGCCTGTAATAAAGCAGGATCCTATTCCAGGAAAAGGACCACAGAACGACCTGAATCCCCGGGCTAACAGTTGGAACCTGGTCATTCCATAAAGAAAACACCACATACCTGTCCACTTCAAACCCTCAAACACACTGAGAGACTTGTCCATCCCAAAGAGCCGATACAGAAAGCAGAAGAAGAGCAGTGTAGTGTATGCTGTTCAGTGCAGTGAAGAGTGCCCTGGGCTGAACAGCCTCTACACAGGAGGATGGTTCAGCACTGAAGGAGCAACGCCTCAGGGCCAGAATCAGCTGTGTACCTTCATCTGAAGGACAAAAGGCCAAAACGTGCAAATATTAGACCGGGGAAGGCAAAGCTGAGCCATTCAAGCCAGGTGTCTCTGACCAACTTCCCTCAGACCGACGATAGCAACAAAGAACGAATTCCAGTTGGCATGACTCATCTTCACCTAGATGACTTCACACACAAATTAAACAGAATGAAATGTTTACTTGTCAAATAACATATTTTGGATGAGCTATTTTTTTTTCCACCGACAAATATAGTTTTTTTAACACTTATCACTGTTGGGCACAGGAGAGACAGAATGGATATCCTGTCTGGAAATGACATGAGGGAAAGAGTGTTGTTGAAGAATAAACACAAGATAGCATGACACGAAGATTCAACATACACGTGTGAAGTAATGAATGAATATAAATACACCATATATCAGTTGTGTGTTTTTTGTGCTGGTGGTTTCTTCCAGTAATGGGAGCTTTTCCTCCACCGTCGCTTACTAAAAATTACATTTTGCTGTCAATCCACTACTTTCTACAACTGACAACTATATACTGTGATTTCTGATTACTTGTTGACTTAGCTATACACAAAGTATCATATACAACATCAGCAATACACTTGTAGTTACTCGCTGGTCTGGTTCTAGGCTACAGTCGCAGCACCAAAGACCCCTGCACCCTGCGCCTGTTTCCCAGAGGTGGAAAAATCCTCACCATTAATAAATATGTGGGGTAAACAAACATTGATTTACTGCAAAAAATCAATACTAAAGAAAATACGTTATTTGCATTAGAATCTATATTGACTGATGTTCATACTTTGTGTACTACCAAGAACACAGACATACTCACACACTCAATACATACACACATGGTTGGTTCGATAGATCTGAATCAATGTCAACTGGTAACAAAGGAAGGCAACCAAGAGGCGATAACACGGCTACCTCAACAACTGACTCACCACAGGTATTGACTGACTGGCGTGGTTACAGACAGCACGTGCCCTTAATTACTGAGGCAATAACTACAAGATTAAAGGGTGCTTACATCATAGGCCCTTAATAATACTCACCAGTCTCCAGATTTAATTAATTCCTGGCATCTCAAGTTATGTAAAATTAAGGGAAAAACCCTTTTATTATTTATAATGTGTATGTATGTGACGTATTGCACACTTGTGCAAATCTACTACACTGTTGTGTTTTTGCTAGCTGCCTGTCACAAACAGAGTAACGGCGTAGCCTAATGAGCTACTGTATCTCACACGTGTACATAATTTAAGTAATGATTAATGTGCAGGAAGCTACGGGCACATCACACTGCCCTCTGGCTACAGAAAGGCTGCTGCACGCATACACGCGTGTACTCGTGTGCATGTGTGTGAGTATGTGAACCCATGTGTAATGAATGACCTCCTCCTCAGGGCTGTTAGCATATTTTTCTAACTGCTAATCCTGCTGTTTCTCTACAGGTCTCTATACGCAGGTGCACAGGGATTTGGAGCAGGCCTTGTTAAGTCCAGTTCAGTGTTGCTCACATGCCTTGTGCCTGGGAGTATCCTCCGGCTAGCTTGCATGTAAACTGAGATGGGTAAGTGTTTACACCCCAGACTCCTCCACCACTGTGTGCACATTGGTGTTACATTATATTATACCCAACAATCTCTGCAGTGTTTTGCATCTTTTAGCGAATATTTCTGATTTCTGCTGGACACAACGCAATATGCTCTTCACCTGCAGGACACACACATAGGCAAATAATTGCTATTTTATGCCAAGTAATGCCAAGTAAACTTTAAAGTCAGAGAAATGTGTGATTTATGGTTTGTTTCTATCTGACCCCTATCAGCCAAACATAATTAATGCAGCTTTAAACCCAACCGAGGCATATTTTATTCGTTGTTTTCACACATTTTGCATTGACACATACATTTTGAACTGCAGTGAATTGAAACATGCAGTAAGTAACATTTTCCTAAAAGTTCCCAAAAATTCAAATTAAATTTTTTACTACACCCATAGCAAACAGTGGTTCCTATTTTTACATGTAGGATGTTTACATATTTTGCCCAGTAATAAAAAAGGTCTTTAAATAGTAGAGTAGTAGTTACAGTATTTTCATACTCTGCACACCATCCTACAAAAACACACAGAGATACTGTGTTAATGTGTTCAGCTTATATTCACAGTCTGGTGAGACAAACATATCCTTTTACGCCATGGGATTCTGTCATCCCCCTACCTTGTGTGTCATTATTATGTTCTGTGAAGCACTGTTAGGTTTCACATCTCTGCCAATACATACATTTAAACAGTTATTGGTGCCTGAAATTATTTCACGTCCCCATGTTTCCCAGAGTAAAAACAAAAAGAGAAATGGATCTTTCATTTTCAGCCTCTTTGTTTTATTATCCGGGGCTTTATTGGTTTTTAGAAGCACTGACTATTAAAACATTTACTGTGTTTAGAAAGAGATGTGCCATTTAGGGAATATTGCGTTTGTACTGCAGACCTCTAGTCGAACAAGCTCCAGACTGCCTTCTTCTTTAGTTTTTAAATATATGAAATGATCTTCTCATCTCGTCTCAAAATGACTCTATGGGTACAGTATGTACACGCATAACAACAAATCAAACCCACATTGAGTGTAAGTGAAAATTTGTATTTATTTGTAATTAGCAGTGTAATTATTTGTGTTTGTAAATGTGATCAAGGACGTTCAAGAATATGACCCAGTCAGGTGTGTATATGTTATATTTGGACTGACACTGAATATCGGAATAATGGTCAAATCATAATCTGCATGTTAAACCTTACATTAATCAAAAAATGTATTTTGCAGAAACAACTGGTTGGAAAATCCAACATCATTCCCAGCAGCTACTTCCTTCTGCAGATAATTCTAATAAAGCTGGGAAGAATTCCTGGACCATTGTCCTACTGCAAAATGAAGATATCCCAAAATAGTTCAATAACAATGTTTTTTTAGTTGGCCACTCTTCACATGACCACTATATCTCAGAGAATTAGAGAAACAGATAATTGTTAAAGGATTTTTAATGTCTAATTTACATTTAAAATGACAGGTCACTCTGTTTTTGGAGGAAGAAGCAAATGCAAACTCTTGTTATTGGTTTACTGAACATGTTTTAACGCCTGATGATCGATTTAAGATCTAACATCATACTTTCATTTTTCAAAAACGTGGTTAATAGTTTTCCTGCTGATGAAATTGTTACAAATGAATGAGGGACACGTTTACTGCGTTTTGTTTTGCTGTTAATATCCATCCAGTATTGCAATTCGCTTTGTTGCCAAATGTTGCATTGTGTTGCAGCAAATGTTCAGTTTGTTTACCACACATCCCTTGCTGAGGCCTTGGCATCTGCATCACCTTCAGCATGAGTCCTTCATGCTGGGTTTTTTTTTAGAGGCTAGATCACATACTGTAGCCAGATACTGTAATGAGCTAACAAACTTTAGTTGACAACAAAAAAACAACTATACAAACCTGTGGTCTTGCAGCGACACGATGCTCTCTCAAAGAAAAACAGCCAAAGTGTCGATGTTCAGTGTGACCCATTTAATTTCTGCTTTAGAATGAATACTGTTGTATTCATGTTTAAGAACCTTTAGATTACCATCCAGTTCTTTATTCTATTAGAGGCACCCTTCCCCTCGCCATCCCAGAAGCCCCTGCAGGTAAGGTAATCTAAACTAACACAGGAAAACAGTCAGCCTGTTATTGCTGGCAGCCACTGGAACGGCTGTGTTTTAATATTTATCCACAAGCCCCTCGTACCACATAAATCAGGGGTGCAGAGTGACGACGGTGAACCTTGCCCACTGTTGGACAGGAAGTAAAGGGAAATAGTTAAGCAAATTGGCAGAGATGAAAAACTCAGCAGAGCCGTCAGAAACAGAGCTGTTCCATCAACAAATGAGGAGAAAGTAATGTGGAACTTTCCTGTGTGAGGAAAACGAAAAGAACGATGTTTTCTTCTTCTTTTCAACTAATCAGAATCACATTTACCTAAAGTACCGGGGATAATATATGACAGCGGTTTGCCTTTATGACACTGTAGCACACATACAGACAGCTGACTATTCAACAAACATCTGTCATTATGTGCAAATTCCCTGATATGTCTGGCTAAAAAATGGTTTTGCTTGGAAATAATTCTGGCTATTCATTTTTGGGGGGATTTTATAGCATTTCAGTTGACACATGACATACCGTATGACTAATGTGTTTCTGTGTAAATTCTTCTTCACAGAGTGAGCCTCACATTGTGTCTGTAATCACATTTCAGCCCACAGGCCGGTTCTGAATAGGCAGCCAGGAACAACATTCCCAGAGGAGGTTTCGAGTCCAGATTCTACTTCACACAAACTTTGGCTGTTGCCTTAATCAAACCATTGAACTTCTAAGTGTCACAGATACACAGAGTGATAACGGAATAAAATCATAAAGGAATAGAGCTTGATTAATGAATGAACGATTATCCTCTCACCACTCCACGGCGCCATCAGACTCCCAGGCTGAAGCCGACAGCTGGAATGTGTCCATCACTTCCAAAGTGAAGGCCAGAATCCAGATCATGGGCGTAGTTGATCCTGCAGGGCTAACAAATAGGCTCTTATCTCTCCTCTGAGGAATCAACTTGTCAGATCTCACAGATAGCGTTCGTGCAGTGAAATGGTACAGTGCACATTGTTTAAACACATAAAGCCATTAGCATGTCATGTTGGACCTTTGCAGGTCCCTGAGTCCTATAAACCTAGTTTCAGCTGAGCTCAGGGATCAGCAGTGTTGGAAGCATAAAGCGACGCCCCAACATGGGTCCTGTCAGCAGCTAATATGTCAGTCTTTTTTTTTTAATCCCACCACAAGGGGAAACACTCAAGCCATTCACTCCTGACACACCATCAAGGCCATACCTCTAGTTCAGTGTGAGGCTGGCGTATCATGAATCCTCAGAAGCATACAAATATTGTATTCCACATCATAATTGCTGTTTTCTTTATATATATATATATACATTTGCCTTGGAGCCAGAGATGAGCTGTGCAGAGACACGGTGCATGTATGCCTCATAAACGTTCCGTTTGGTGAACACTGGGACACTCATGCTTGTTCTCAGCTGGTGGAAAAGCACAAAGAGGTTTCTAAGTGTCCTTAAGGCCCAGTGTCACTGGGAGTATCTGGTGTCAGGTACTATACGCTGCACATGCTCTGTCGTCCTTGCTGTTATCGAAAGTCCAGATGTTTATTAGAAGTTCTAGATGCAGCTCAACTGAAGTGTGGAGCTGATGCTGTGTAGCAGACCGTAGCCTTCAGTCTGGCACTCTGTATTTGCAGATTGCTAATTCATCTAGGAGCGTGTAGTTTGAAGAGAAGGTATATGGAGCAGAGAAAAGTAACAGCACACACGGGGCTGATAAAGTCAAAAGCAGCCTTGATCAACTCTGCACCGATGCACCAAGAGGCACTTTTTTTTATTGTTGTTTGTTCTGAAGAAAGTACATGAAGTATTTATTATGTTGCTGGTTTCCAAGCTTGTTCATCTGTGTGTGAACAAGAGCCCTCCTGAGTACTTTTATCTGTGTAATTGTATTAGCAAAAAGAAACGAGGAGAATGAGAGCGAGAGAAGAAAGACAGAGATAAAATCACTGTAGATAAAAGGAAAGAACCTGGAAAGATTTTTTTAAAGATTTATGCTTTACACATTCAAAAAATCCAGATCTAATGGCTACAATATATAATTCTATATCACACATAAATAGACAATACGTGAGTAAAAGTAAAACACTGTGCATATGTCCTATTCATATACAAATCCATACTGTGAAATAGCAGTAGTAGTAGTAGTAGTAGTACACTGGGTAGAAGAGAAAAATTAAATGCCGCCTATGTTTCTTCATCTCTGCAGGGTATGTGCACACATTAACTGTTTGCCAATACGTGTTTGCTACATGTTGTCCTGAAACAAATCCAAATTCAGAAAAAAAGTCATCTGTCTGAAATCTGTTCATACTGTTGGTACACAATGTCTCACATATGTTTCTTAACCCTTCGGTTTTCTATCCGTCTGTACATTCATTTAGAATGAAGGAAGAATTATCATTCACAAAGGGGAAGATCTAAAGATGAGGAGAGGGTAGGTGAAGAAAAAAGCGTGAGAGAGAGAAAAGAGCAACTGGAGGAAGAGAGAGCAGTCAATCCTCGCCC
Source organism: Microctenopoma steveboyesi (assembly GCA_032359275.1). Taxonomy (NCBI): domain Eukaryota; kingdom Metazoa; phylum Chordata; class Actinopteri; order Anabantiformes; family Anabantidae; genus Microctenopoma; species Microctenopoma steveboyesi. The sequence continues at coordinate 15,609,429 of JAUMHF010000014.1, read as the reverse complement.
TGGGCATTTCAGCCTACATAATGACTAGGTGAGGAGATGCTGTGTGATTGGGTGGCATGCCGGCTGTGGCAGTAGTTGACTCTTATTGACCAGCTGGACAGTCAAAAGGACAAAGGGATTACGTCATTTTATTCAATTAGTGCTGATGCAAATATCCGTCGTACCCCCACCTACATGTTTTCATCTTTGCTTTAGAACCACAGTTCACAGGATCAGTATGTAAGTCACTGAATCAAATCGAACTGTGACTGACCACTCGTGATGGCGAAGGAAGGAAAGTGTCGCAAAATGTGACGGAACAGCAAAACACGTGCAGACAAACACGTGATGGACAGAGAGTCTGACTGATGATGACTTACTCTGTGTTATCACTCAGTCATGAAAACAGCCCAGGATGAATGTGACTATTATTTTTATCCATAAGAGGATATGATCCTAATCTAATCTCCTCATAGCCAGAGGTAAAAGAACAAGTTTGAGACATGTGACATAATACACCTCTTGCCACCACCGCAGCAAGTGTAGAGTGCAAGAGCAACTAGAGCTGGTTGGTGAGTTGAAATACAACATTATGCAAAGCATGAAGATCCATGATCTTAAAAGAAATATCCGCATCATATATTATTGTGAATTTTTAATTAGGGATGAGCAAAACCACAAATGTGCTTTTCAATAAGATACCATTAGTTTGTGGTATTTTTTCTATTTCTTTTTCTACACAAATTGCATGTGTTGTATTAGTGGTATCTCCATATTTGAAAATGTTTTGACTCCAAAGTATCAACCGGCAGGTAAAATGCCCATCCTTATTTTTAATATGGCCAGAGGGGGATGGTGGAATCAGAATCAGAATCAGCTTTATTAGCCAAGTATGTTGCACATACAAGGAATTTGCTTTGGTCTTTTGTAGCTTCTCTAGAACAGTACAGACAGAGAACAAATACAATAAATTAAAGACAAATTACAGACAAAAGTACAACACTCATTGTAACAAGACAGAAAGACAGGACTGTGTGTGTGTGTGTGTGTGTGTGTGTGTGTGTGTGTGTGTGTGTGTGTGTGTGTGTGTGTGTGTGTGCTGAGTTTAGTGCAGTTTGTGTCCATATAGCAGCAGCAGTCAGTTGTTTATAACAGATATTGCCTGGGGGAAGAAACTGTTCTTGTGTCTGGTGGTTCTAACAAACGTAGCTTTGTAGTTTTTGCCAGAGGGGAGAAGCTGGAAGAGGTTGTGTGCTCTGCCCGCTTTCTGAACCTTGAGGTGCGCTGCAGTCTGTGCTTGTCCTGTGCAGTGGCTGCTCCAAACCAGACTGTGATGGAGGAGCAGAGGATGGACTCAAAAATAAAAGGTACCAGCTGTCTGCCGAAACCCGGATCTTTAGATCTTCAGTCTAACACTCTCCCAACTGAGCTATTTCGGCAACAGACAGGCAATCAGACAGCGTTTTCAGTTGGAGTGCCTTGGGTTTTTTAAATACTATAAAGCTTGTTTTAAGATTATGACTTAAATGTTGTTTAAATCACCACTGAAAACTAGATTTGAATGTTTTAAAGTTGTTGTTGAAGAGTGTTGCACTAGAATTGGTCCAATGGCTGCAAAGCTGGTCCAAATGTATTCACACTGATGGTGGGACACCAGTGCAGTGGACCAGTGTACAGCAGCACACACGAGGAGAGCTGCAAAAGAAGAAAGAAAGATTAAGCCAGTCCCAGGGTCAGTGGGGCATTTTGGCATAGTGGCCAAATCTTGTTGAAACTTCCACTTTGTATCACATGACACTGACTGGCTAAAAAAAACATTCATATGTTTATAGAAGGCATATAAAACACCACAGTTTGATCCAGTCAGTCAAAGCTTGATATATTAAGCAAATGTGTCCTAATGTCATGGCTTCTGTCTTGTTTCCACTGTATTTAGTTCCCGACTGGGTTTCTGATCACGTTGATCATGTCTAAGCCCTCACACCCGAAGCAACCTTCACAGGGATGATAAACTCCTGATCCAGTGTCCACTTCTCATAATACAGTCATTGTTATGGTTCCTACCAATGACCCAGTCCTCCACATGTCCTGAACCAGCAAGTTTCACCCGTCCCTGTGCTTCCTCTCTACTTTGTCACACAGTGAAAGCACAGCTTTACTTTTTTGTCTGACTGATTCACACCGTGGCTCTTTGTCCTCTCCTCTCTTTATTCATTTTCCTCTTTTGCCTACCCTACCTCCCTTCAGAGTTCAGTTACACTCCCCCATTCCATAATCAAAACCGTTTCACCATGCAGAAGCAGCAGCTTGGTGCTCCTTGCCTCAGACGAACAACCTGCCTTTCATAGAAAAGTGCTCTCCCTTCCATGAATACGTGGTATTAATAGCATCACCTAGCATGCAGCTTTTGCTGCAGTCGAACAAATGGAAATGTTTCGTAGGACAGTGTACTTCTCACATTTCTCTCAAAAGGAGTCAGAGGAATTAAGTGTCATGCCACTGGCACTGTTATGATTTTTTCCAGGCTATGTCTGAATTATTGATCACATTAGTCTGAAAGAGTGGCAGCTCACTGATCAATAGCAAGCCCTTAAGGTTCCATTAGCTCTATTGTTCAATAATGACTGGTTCTTGTGCAATGCATCTAACTGGCAGTAATGCCTCTTCAAAAGCCATATTGCCTATTAACTCCATTCAGCCTATATGAGCCCTTATCCAACATAGGGGCATGACATATGACACAATGGCCTGCCTGGTGCCAGCGGCTGCCTGCAGTCGATTACATTTCAACGTTATTAAATAGAAATGGTAAATTTACGTTGTTTAAAGCAGCAAAAAGCAAAACCAGCTGACAAAAATGCAGCCCTGACATATTATCACAATATAAAGATATTGCAATAACCATGTTGGTAGAAAAGATGATTTGTACATTAGTTAGGGATGCGTCCAATTGTTTTGAGGGGAAAACTATAAAAAAAAACAAATAGTATTAGACAAATGTTAATGTGATATTTATCTGTGACTGAGGTCAGACATAATTTATTAGTTGTTTCTGTCAAACGGTCACACAGTTGATGCACAACATGGGCATAAAGCATTTTAGTCGCAGGTTCAGCTTCCTGCAGCAAAGTGTGATGATGAGAAGCTGCAGGAGAAATTCCCTGACCATTTTAATGTGCAGCTGTGAGGTAGGAAAGAATGACTGGATAAAGTCAGAGTTGGAATAAGACTGGAGCCTGGTTAAGCATAATCCCACACGAGTGTCTGGGCTGTGTCACTAAAAACTGATCGCATTGCTCGCTGGTTTCTTCTAAGCACATTGTAGCAGTCCTTCACAAGTCAGAGATTCTCAGATGCACCGTTATGTGTATTTGCTTGAGTCAAATGTAACTGTTATCACTAAAATATTGAACACAATTTAAAACAACTATACTTGTATTTGAATCATGTCATAAATGCTGAGAGTCTCCCCGGAGAAAAAAGCATGGGTGATTTTTAAATAAAATAGAAAGTAAATACCTGTGTTTTCAAGGAGTGCTTATGCGCTAGTGCATTTTTTAAGCCAAATTTTATTGCCAGACTTTGAAATCACTGTTCAGGCTCCTCATGAATTTAAATAACGACATCAGTGCTATGTCTTGTATAAAATTTCCGTTGTGCAAGTACAACTTCAATTTCTGTTTTTTCTGTTGATTGCTTTGTGTCTGTGTTTTCATTCCTCCCTCAATTAACAACAGCTTCATCTGGTCACACTGAACTCACATTGATTTGACTGGTCTGTTTACAATGCTGCTTCACAGAAGGGGAAAAAAGAAAATTGAAGTCAACAAAAAATGTGAGACGGACTGTTAAACAATTGCGTGTTTAGTTTTATATTACTATAATTGGAATTTGATTGTTTTTCTATGTTTTTCTGTCCTGCATTAAGAGAATCCACACTCTTTGAATGTCTCTGACAATTTGTCATATTTGTGTATTTATTGGAATAAAGGCTGCAACTAAAAGTCAGACCAAAAAGAAAGCTGAAATGTTATTTGCATGGCTAATGAGAAGTTAGCAAAAAAAAGTCAGATGCTAATTTAGCTTAGTTTATGGCAGCAACACTCTAAACTGCTTTAGACCTCAATCAAAGTTGAAAGCAAAATATTTATATATATATTTGCTAGAAAAGAAAAGCATTTACTTTTGACTGATATAATTAAATTTCATTGAATTTGGAATACAAAACTGACACTAAAGAAATAAATTGAAGTCAAATTCATTTATTGACTGTAAATTGAATAAGAAACTATTGCATGAGCTGAACTCTTCATTAGGTGGGATAAAGGTACTGATGGGTTTCATGCTGATGAGTCATTGGGCAAAACCGTCAGGATGTGTAAGGATCACTTTCACATTACAAACCTCCAGACTGGATACATTAACAGTCATAATTATGACTTGCACATTCACGGTGGAAACTGCTAATTACAACACAGTGGTATTAACAGCACAGAGACAAGAATTCCACACTTCAAATATACAAGATTCACATCTCTTCATGCTTTTATAAAAAATGCAGCGTCTACAAAGACTGATCTGAACAGGGGTCATATTTAGACACATTTTATTTTTATTACTTCTATTATTAGAACATAACCAGCAGGATATTTTAGTATGACATGACATTCTCATATTGTAGGTCCTGAGGTTTCCAGGAGTTTCTAATTAAAGTGACCTGCCTCTGTCTGAGTATGATCAGTGATCTCTGGTCTTTTACGTGGGAGAAGTATCTACCTTCTAATCAGTCAAGTGATTTCTCTGAAGTGTTAAATCGACTGCTACCTGTTCTGATAAGTCTTTGATGATTTATAGTAGATGTGCTGTTCTTTTTTTTGTTCTTCTGACATGACAAATTATTATGACAAATCTATTTATATGTGCTTTCCCCCATTCGTCCCATGTCAGATCTTTAAGGGCTTTGTAATCCATGTGTGCCATACACTTTATCACCTTTAATGGGCCGTGCTGATGCTTTTCATATAGTTTAGAGAGTTTTACAGCTGTATGCTGCTGTATGCAGCTGTATCAGCGTCTGGTGCTGACAGGAGGTGTGTGCCATGAATGTGCTCAGTAGGACCTCTTCAGCCTTTCCCTCTGACCACTGACTGTGACAATCAACGTGGCCGGAAAATCTTCAGGCCTGTAATGAGCTAAAAACGAAGAGAGGAGGGGGCGGCAGATGTGGTGTCACCACGGTCCACGGTTCCAGCTCAGTCTTCAATTCAAATCCCTCAGCTACATTCATGGCAAGGGCTTCAGAATCTGGCAGATTTGTTAGAACCACAATGGGCTTTGTAAAAAAGGCATTAAAATTAAAACACATACATATATTTCGTATGTATAATGGTTTGTGTAATATTGATCCACAAAGTAGCAGCCTTTGATTTATTTTTCTCTTTATGAAAGTTGCCTTGATTTCAGTTGGCAATAAAAAAAAGGATTTTTGGGGCTCAGGTGCTCCAGTTGCACCATGAAATACAAAGCTTCGGTCCAACAAGGCATGAGTGCAGAATGCATCTCATTATGCCTGTGTGTGGGACCCTCATTTAATGGGCAGAGGAAATTTTTCCAAAATGGGAAAAACAAAACGAAGCATCATTTTAGCTGCTGTGTATGGTATTTTATTCACAGTACTTTTATATTTCGTGTATTTTCATCTTGTGCAGTGGTTTGTTTGGTAGCTTTGTGCTCAGACGGTCTACTCCACAACGGCACCCACTGTCCTTGGACGTGAAAAAACTTTCCCTAGAAAGTGAAACCACATTAACACATTGTACACATCCATCAACATCACCCTCAGCCAAGTTGGAGATATCATATTAGGAGAATGGGGAAGAAACTAGACTTCGGTCACACTCTCTGGAAATGTGAAACCCCTCCTCAAGCTGATGATGTGACTCCATGGAGAGCATTAATCAAAAGTCCTCGTCCACTTATCAGAGCGTCCAATAACTTCACACCTCATCAGTGAATGGAACTGGCTCATGTAATTAGTACATAGAGTATAGATGCTTTGCCAGTCGCATTGAAGTCTTCTGTTTCACCAAGCCAGTTCCAGGCTGCTCTCTAACCAGTACATGCAACAATAATGTTGTTGCAGTAAACAATGCACCATTTATTAGGTTTGTACAACTGCAGTGTGATTAATATCATTTACATCCTGTATCAAAGTAAACTAAATGAAAAGGAATTCACAGTCTAAAGTGACTGTGAATCTCCCACAGGAGGCGTTTTAACACACAGGTCGACAATGGCTGAATTCATTTAATTCCTTTAGCTTGGTGCTAATGGGCAAAGGTTATACTCATTCGGGAGTAATAAATATTCAATACATTCAACAATATACACCAAATAAACACACTTTGCTAGAAGCTTTCAGATTGTGGTGCATTTCAATGTTCGGTGAAAGTTTAAAAACGAATCTTTCCGTCTGCACAAAGCTGATTTTAAATGGTCACATGCCCCGCAGACAATCAGGGCATGTGACTGTATTAAATATCTACAGTTTGAACAAAAGACACTTCCTGAGATGAGGGAATACGAGCAATAATTCTTCTTGGATTTCAGCAGTAAAAATTTAACTGAAGCACAAGGACAAGTAAAGAAAGACAGGAAATGAGGGAATGAGCAACGTGTTGCAAAAGAAGAAGGCAAACTGCAGAAATAAAATAATTGCAGAATGAAGGCTGGGCAGAAAAGGAGAGAACAAATAAATGAAATAAGGGTCATTTAATAAGGGAGGGAGGGCAGGGAATTCACTTTAAGAGAGCCTGGGAGGCTGTTAAACACACGAGTGTGCATGTGTGTGTATATGTGGTTTTCCCAGGCAGCAGGTGCTGCTTTGGTCCCTGCTCCAGTGAGCTGTGTCAGGGTGTCTGGGTGGCTCCACTCCCAGCTGGAGCACGAGTTCTGGAGTGAGTAAGTGTGTGTGTGTGTGTGTCACAGGGTGAGAGAAGGTGAACCGCCATGTGGACGAGGTGATTAGATTAGCAGCATCTGATGCCTGGGTGTTTGGTCGCATGTCTGTCCGGGGGGTCAGGGTTCGTTCGTCACTGTTCTTTCAGCTGCTCTGTGATCAGCCACTGATGGGCGAAGTCACCCAAAACTCACAAGCGAGCCAACTTTTCTCCTCGGTAAACAAGTAAACAAGGTGACCGTGTTTCACATTTGCCAACATATCTCTGCTCATTGAAAGTTAATGAGCTGACAGCAGCGGCTGCTGATGGTGATGTATTGGTTATGTGTACATACAGAAGGACTGGATGGTCAGCTGGCAATGTGCTCGTATTCGTCTGTTCATCTCTCTGGGTGTTTTTTTTTCTGGCATTGGTGGTGATTGTGAGCACAGACAGATTATGAGATAATATGTTCTCAGGGCACACACGTGTAAAGCCTCCTCATGCTGTCATGTCAGTTTGACAGGTCGTGCAGATGTGAGAATTCAAGCTCTCAGATGCTGTAATACCGTTTACATTGTGCATCTCTTTGTGGTAATTTTACTTTTCATTTTGTTTGTCTTACTTTATTTTTGTAGCTGCTCTCCGCAAGAAATTGAAATGTCAAATTTCATACAAAGACTCTGGCCACTCTGTGATCAGCCACTGTGTGGACTCTCTAAATGCCCACTTTGAGCATTTTATTTTTGTCTTTTCACTGCATTTCACAACTGGTGGAAAGGGGAATTATGCAAAAGGAAAAGGAGGCCAATAATAGATATAAAAACATGAAAAGAAAACATGCAGACATGGCTTGAAGTTCACGTCTTGCTACAAATTAAAAGATCTTAAGTGGTGACCTAGTAAGAAGCTTTTATGTGAGGCAGCTACAGCATATGCAATGCAATCATCTCTTAATTAGCTGAGATTTGATAGTGGTGCCATTATTTGAGGAGAATTCTTGCAGAAACTAGACATGTTGTTTGAAGAGCAGGCCAGTTTTGAATATGCCACACTAAACCGTTAGATGAAGATGGAAAATTCAACATGTGTAGCTTTGTGTCCACAAGTTAAGATCCAAGATGGAGAATAAATAGGATCAGCACGACTGTCAATCCATTCAGTCCAGGAAAAAACAAGACTGGTTTGGTTTTTCAAACAGTTAGTGTTGACAAACTGTATTTCTGACAATTGTTGGTACAGTAACTATCCAAAATTTTCCATTAAAAATAACAATCTATAACAATAACAAACTGTATTTTTTAGCCTTAGTTAAGGTCTATGGTTTAATTTAGTCTTTTCAATGCATTTGCAGAATGCTGAAGAAGAAAAAGTAGAGCAACAATAGATAAGAAGTATATCCTATATCTACTTTACCTAAATGTATTCACATGTCATTTACGATTCAGTAAAGATTCTGCTCTCTAGTCGGAAATCTGAGAGACAACGTGGAATTTCAGAATAATAGTCCCCTTCGGTCCTGCTCTCCTTTGATACTCACCAGTTTCTTCTCCAGTCTGTCATCTCCGTTTTCTGTTGTGTTGTGATCACTAGCTCCTGCACGTTCATGATCATTTTTAGTAAATTTCTGTTATTTAATATTTTGTTTCTACGCTGTTGTTTTGCCTTTGACTAGAGTGATTTTTACTCATCTGCCCTTCAGTCCTGTATTTTGCTTTCAGTTTTATTAAATCCTGTTTACCACCCCTTCCTATTTTTTTTTGCTGATGAGAAACGTTGATGGAGGAACACGGATCTGACCAATGTTATAAAAATATCATAATTATTTGAGCAAATATGTTGTTAAAGGATAAACCAAACATATTTTGTCCCGCCATGAAGCCATTCTGACACCAACTAGTCATTAGTACTTATGTAAAGAAAATTCTAATGTACTTGGAACATTAGGTATAATCGTTCTTTAGTATAATAGCTTGTAATATTAAAACTGTAAATTCACTTGGCTCTAGGTAAAAGGAAGTTGAAATTAAGCGTTACCTAACTTGAGACATCTTTTACTCATTGCTCTGACTTTAGTTCCACTGCACATAAAATGTAAGTTCATGTAAATGAAGTCATTCCGCCCAAAGATACAGAGGGAATCAGTTGGTGTATCCGGCATCATTAGCTGAAGTTGTTTTGGTTCACATATCCAACCAAGAAATAAAATGAACAATACGTATAAATAACAATATGTACTTTCAAAAAACTACAAAAGTGAGCACAAGGAACACACAGATCCTACTACCAATCACTAGTCCTCTAGATTTCTGAGCATTTCTATCATATGTACACTTTCCTGATCCACTCTCATAATGGAGTTTTCTCAGTGGAATTTCTCAGACCTGACTTTGTCCCAATTAAATGGTGCATTTGCGTAATTGTGGGAGGTTCTGCTGGATTTCAAATACTCATGTGAGAAAGCAGGTAAACATATTGTAACACGTATTACTGGTTAGCTTACCACTGTTAAAAGAGCTGCCTACAAGCATCAGTCTTTAAATCTTCCTCTAATCCTGCAATCAGCACCAAAGAGCTCTGTGGCTTTTCCTCCTCAAACAAACTTTCCACTTGTGTCCTTTTTCTGTCTTTGGTTTGAACACGTGCGTTGCCTGCCAATAACTCCTTATTACACAGGTTTCACCTTACAAGCTACTTAAGTCGGGCTGACTGTCACAAATCCATATTCAACATCCTGCTTCTACTTTGAATAATCTCTTTTGAATCTCAGCCTCTCTGTCTGAGTGATGCTCGTCTTTCTCTCTGTCAGTGGCTGGTGTGGCTGGCGTGGCTGGCAGCCGGTTTACCCAGGTGTGGTGCTCGAGGCACCCAGCTGTGAGGCCACCAGCCCAGGCATGACTCATAACAGCATCTTCCTGTCATCCCGTCAGTCACGGCTGACAGAGGCCTCAGCAGGACACACGGTGTGGAGGGTGGCAGGGTGTCTGATGCCTAGTCTGAAATCTGAGAGGCCATGTGACTCGTGTGTGTGTGTGTGTGTGTGTGTGTGTGGCTTTGGCCGTGGTCCAGAGGGTACACTGAGGATGTTGTGTGCATGACTTAGAAAGAAAATGTAGCATCATCGCCCAGAGAGGTGTGTGTGTGTGTGTGTGTGTGTGTGGACCTGCAGTGCATAACGGTTTTGAAGTAATCTACTCGTGTGTATCCAGAGACAGAGAGAAACCGCCCGGTCATTCGCAGCGAGTGAGTGACCAGGCGATTTGCTTTCTGCTTCCTATCTCTTTGCACAACAACAGAATTGAGATGTGCAGATGTGTGTCATTTTAGGAGGAATGATTAACACAGTGCTCGACAGACCCATAGAACTAGCTGACCTCACACTGCATTAGATAACATTTAGAAGCAGCTGTTGGTTGCATCCATATTTTGAGTTTGTTTTTTTTATCAAGGATTTCTTCAGGAAATCTGTTTTTACTTTGTTATTATGGGAAATTGTTTGTAGATTTGTGGAAAAATATGTGAAGGTGTGTCAAAACCTACAGAAAACTGTACTTTTAGCATTTATTGCTTGCTTTTGACACCAAGTGTGTTTCTGGTGTTACACAATCATGTCGAATTGAGAATTTGTCACACAGTTGGCTTGTGACCAAATGCAGTCCCCACCAACAGTAGTGAAATGGCAAAGCCAGTTCATTTGTGATTTCTGTACGCTGACATTTGAAGACAAGATAAAAAAAATAACTATGAGATGAAAGTTTAGAATTCCAGGTTTATTTCCTGCATATGGTGCAGTGTTTATTGTTACCTAGCTGTGAGATTGATTTATAGCATGAAAACAAATCTTTTAATACTGGTTTTTATTTGCAGTCTACAGGCACAGTAATATGTTGGAACTGAAATGTTTACTTGAATATACTGTAACTGATTTATTCATTTATCTTCATTCATTTTGGAATATTTAGACCTAAAAAGGCACTTTTTAGTTTTTTGTCTTGGCTTGTACAGGGGTCACCACAGCTGAAAAAGTAAGAAAGTAAGGTGATTTTTTAATATGATTGCTATTATTGTACTTTGTATTATTTATAGGCTATTTAATATTTTAATTATATATAACGCTATGGAGAGGCAAGTGTTAAAATAGGTGCTGCACTACATATGACATCTATTAATATCCCAATATCTATTTTATCCCACTTGCCTTCGTCTTGTCTTCTCTTGCTATTTTCTTTCCTTTGTACCTCCACCCTCTCTGCCTCCTTCATGGTGTCCAGCCATGTGGAAGTGATGATCTGTGAGCCCACCGCTAAATTCATGTACTGCGGAAATGACCACCAAATGATTCCACACTCAGGCAAGCAGCATAAGACCATATGAATAAAAGAGATTCCAGATTTACACCTCCTTTCACGTTTTCCTTACCTTCCTCACACTCTGCACTCCTCACAAACAACTGATCACTACAGAAATCTCTACTCATTAGTCATTATCTTTTCATAAATTCCAAATTAAATAAATTAAATTTGTCATTATGAGTCTTTACATAAAGGCTCATAATGTGCGAAGTTGCAGTATGTAAGGAAGCTGGAGCAGTTCATGAAGGAGATGTGAGACAGGATAAGGCTCATCACTTGCTGCAGATTGCTTGCGCCACCATCAAGGGAGATGTGGAGAGGATAAACCAGATAACTGAACAGGTTTGACCACCCAAACCCAATCTCATTCTGAGAGCACCGCACCATCCACCCATCCTTCTGCCCTCTCTCTCTCCCCACAAAAGACGCTGGCGTCCCTCAACATCAGCAAAAAGATGCTGCAGATGTTCAGACAGTAGTGGCAAGCGACCTCTTCTACAACGTGGTGTGCCGGGGAGGCAGAAGAAAGAAGGGAGATGCCTCACGTCTGGACAAAGTAGTGAGGAAAGCTGGCTCTACAGCCTGAGATCTGTGGCCGAGCGATGGGTGCCGAGCAGGCTCTTTTTCTTCACGGAGAATCCACTGCCCAGCATCATCTCCACACAGTGTGCTGTCACTGTCCTGCTCCACTGATAGAGGGAGGAGATCACTATCTATCCATCCATCAACAAAACATACTTTACTGGCAGCTCAGTGGGATATTTGGCTTCATTAACAGAAATGATTTTTAGCGCACACAATGCAATGAGTAAGAAGAGAGAAAATAATCTATTATAGGTATTACATACCTCTTATTACTAATGTTTTTGTAAATGCACCTAACTCTATTCCTTCAATGGCTTTCAATTATATATATTTAAAGAACTTAAGCCAAAATAAAATAGGAATTTCATAAAATCTCAGTATGACTCCAAATTTAGCAAGTTAATTGTTCACAGATGAGAGTATCGTATCGTGATGGGAAATAAAGGCAGGAAGCAAATATAGGTGATGGTTCACCACCACACTGAAAGAACTGTCAGTCAAAACAATTCCTTATGACAAGATCGCAAAGAACTTAGGCTTTGCATCATCTGAAGTACATAACACTATATGATTCAGGAACTCTGGGGAGATTTCTGTGCTTCAAGGCCAAAGGCACGAGCCATAGGGCAGCATTACATGAGAAACGATGCAATCATCCCTGTCATGCGTGGATGATGCACGATATAACATATATAGAGAGTCATTTACCGGGTACCAACCTGAAACTCTGACTACTCAAGGGAAAGGCCAAACGCCGATTCGGTGCAGAAACGCTGCCAAGTCTTTGGGCCCGAGCTCTAGATGGACTGAAACACGCTAGAAGCATGTTCTGGGGTCAGATAGGTCCATGTTCCAGATTGTTTCCAGGGATTGGGTTCTCTGTGCCAAACGAGGTCAGGGTTATGTTAGCCAGCAAAAATGTAACAATTAGTATCCTCAGTTATTAAATGACTGAAATGCATAATTAAAAGGAAAATGGAAAATTGTCAGACAAAGTACCAGCATCTTTTATTGTCCTCACTATGTTAACACTAGATGATAATAAAGTTATCGACACATGTTGTTTATGTGTGTCTTATTAGCATCTTTGTTGCAGCATGGTTGGACTGAATCTAGAGAGGACTGTTTGTAACAGATGGCAGGAGGAGACAGGAGGATGTGAAAGCGTGAGAGGGAGAAAATCTGGTTGATAAAGAAAGTGAGGGAGCACCAGCCAAAACTAGAGATGATCCTTTTCTCACTCCTGCGTACGTGCTCCTCAGAATGCAGTTGTACTGTTTGTCCGTTCACCCACAAACACTTAGATCATAAACCTTAATTCACCTCAGCAGAACATGAAAAACAGATACTCTTACTTAGATCCCATGCAGACACGCATTATCATAATACATAACATACATAATCTCATCAGGGCAGACAAGTGTTACTCCACATGTATGCCAACAGCACACTAACGCCCTCACCCTGAATTTAGTATAACAAGCAATTACTGAGGTATGGGCTATTAGCACAAAATGTCAATCTAATTACAGTCTCCTATTATCTACCAGGTAATCCAGGAGCGAGCTGTCTCCACCGTGAGATGAACAGACGCCGCAGCGCGTGACAAAAATAAGGTTTCGAGAGGGTTCTTTGTTGAGTGAGGTGCTTGTTGAATCTGGAGAGGCTGCTTGGAAAAAGTGGTGGTTCTTGAGAATATGAATTTGCACAAGATATTTTTTCTCCCATTTTTTTTCTTTCTTTGAGCCTCAAAGACAGGGAAATTAATTATGAGTACAAGGTTGGTCCCTGCTCATTGCACTTTGATATCATTGTCCTGCTGAGGCTCATTACAGATAGATGAATGGCTTTGTGGATTTGCAAATGGAACATAAGGTTTCCATATTTAGAAAAGAGACGAAAAAGAAAGAAAACTTCAGTTCCTACATTAGATGTTTTTTGTAATCATGCTGATTATGTAAAATTACTCATTGACTCAATACATAGAACCTTTAACTTCTTCCATGAGATTTTGTAATACTGTGGTTATCAGTATATAGTATTTGCCAAATATTTTCCAAAGAGTTTTGTACTTTTATTTATGTAGAGATTTTCATTTAAAAGTATATATTCAGGATATTTACTATTTATATCTTGTAAAAATATAATGTGCCCGTTCAGTGTCAGAGAGTAAAAACACGAATAGCATCGAGTATAAACACTTGCTCACTTACAAAATAGGTTTTTGAATGGTCTTAATGAGAAAAGGGTTTATGTTCAACTTTTAATTAAATATCTTCAACAGCAAACATCCTAAAAATCAACAGCTTGTTCTCTTGTTTCCTAGTGAGAAGGTTAATTTAAACAAATAAACAAAAAATAAACTTGTTTCTCAAACACTGTGTATATTATGTTACACTGAAAGTTTCCGTTTGCCTTAGAAATCTGGTTTAAACATATATTCGGAATATAACAAAGCAGACGAAAAGTGAGAAAGTAATTAAACACTATATTTGACAGAGCTCTCAACCAAAACATTTATTAGAAAACAAATCAACAAAAAAACAGTTTGAAAGAACTGTAAAAACCATCTGCACCAAAAAAAAGATTTCCCTCAACAAAAGCCAGCCACACATTTCTCTGCTCGCAGACCTCAACATTTGTCTGTTTGCTAATTTGCTTTGATAAAATCCTTATGTGTTTCCTGGCTAATTTTATTTTTGTCTAGTCAAAGCTATTTTCATATGTAACGAGCATCGTGTTCCAGTTTTCCATTTTAATGCTCCATAGCAACACTCTTTCACTTTAATATTTTGTTCAAATGAGTCCAGTCACTCTTGACAGGGCAGGTGCAGGTAAGATTGTACCACTGTACCAGGTGCTGTTCCTTTCCTTTTTTACTGAGCGTGTTGGATTCAAAAGACAGGTATTCTTCTCAATCCTCCTGATCCCTTTTCATCTTAAGTAATATTTAGTTTTTTGGGTGAAAATAGATAGCTTTTTCCTCTGCGCTGGCATCGCTCAGCGTCTTGTAACCCTTCTGTACACTTCAGTAAGAACAGCTTGCACCCCTCAGAGATGCTATGAAGCGCTTTTGTGCGGTTGTTACGGCAACATGCCTTGATGTATACATGACTAATGTTCCCTCTGTGACTCAGAAAGGTCAGCATACCATGCCGGATAACATTTTTGTTCTGTGTGCCAGTCGTTTCCTCTGCGGCCAGAACAATTGCCAATGGAAGTGAGAGGGGGGTAGATTAGTGTAGAGGAAGATGTTTACCTGCTCTTGAGAGGTGCACTCTGCTCCTGACACTGATTTGATCCGTGTGTCGACATGCAATCAACAGCTTGATGCACTGGCGATACATCTTTATCAATACTAGTGAAATAAAAAACCTCATGCTCTTCCCCAGATGGAATTTGTATAAATACAGCTATTTGTATTTAGAATAGAAATGTTCACATCACAATGTTTTATCCTCGTTATATCCTTGTCAGACTCATTTGCTGACTCATGTTTGTTTACTATAAAAATAAATTCTGCTCTGATTAAAGTCATGCCTTGAGGGTATATTTACACATGCTATGACTGTAGTCATCACTTTCTGTGTTTTCTGGCTGAGTAGAGGATCACTGAACACATACTGACACATTTGTGCTGCTGGCATGTTTTATCAGCATCATTTATCCCAAACAGGTCAACAGATGTAGTTTGAAGCTGTGTATTGCATGTGTTTCTAATCTTCCTTCCCCGGGTCCATTTTCTGTAGGAGCCACACTGACTTTTTATTTTATTTAAGTAGGTGTTATTAAGTGGTGAAGAGACACACAAGTCTGACCGCACTGCCTGCTTGATACGAATACACACACTGATCTTATTTGCTGCTAAAATAAAGCATTTCTAAATCTGGGAAACCTGCATCAATGTCACTCGTGATTCTCTGGCAGCTTTGGCCTCATCTAAGAGCTTGGAATCAATACAGCTTTATTTCAGGAGTTAACACCGCATTGATTCAAATCAGTAAGTGGTTATACCTCTATAGCATAGCACCAACAATGTCAGGATTAGAACCTTATTATCTCAGCAGAGCACTTCACTCTCAGAGCGCTGGTCTACTTGTGGTTCCTAGAGTCTCTAAATGTAGAATGGGAGGCAGAGCCTTCAGCTATCAAGCTCCTCTCCT
>JAUMHF010000014.1:15557468-15593312 GCA_032359275.1 Microctenopoma steveboyesi | reverse complement strand
TTATAGTTAGAGGTGGATCAGGTAACTGAACTATCTCTTAGTTATGCTGCTATAGGTTTAGTCTGCTGGGGGACTTTCCTGGCACTCTGAGCTCCTCTCCTCCTTCTCTCTCTCTTACCATGACATCATTACATGTTGTTAACATTGTGTCTTCTCTCTCCCCTAGTTGTGCTCTCTCTCTCTCACACACTCTCTCTCTCTCTCTCTCTCTCAGGTATCCTCCACCATGTAGCTGTAGTTGGTGATCCACCCAACCTGCCGGTGCTTCGTCTGCTGCTCCTTGTTGTCGTTATGATCTATTATACCTTTGTTCATTCTGTGTGATCGTTTTAGTTGTTAATCCTTGATTCTTTTTTAAACACAGTAAACAGTTTTGTTTTTACCTGCTGACATGCTTCGGCTAACGCTGTATCCTTCTTAAGAGCGGCGATCAAGGAAGCGATAGAAATAAGGAGACGTGGACAAGATACCATGAACAGAGACAATGGTGTTTACACACTGGATCACGCATGGGATCAGGTCATTAAAAAGAAGGGCACAGGCAGCAGGGGGCAACATCGTCCCCTGCTGCCTGCCTTGGAGCTGTAGTTGCTGGTTCACCCAACCTGCCGGTGCTTCGTCTGCTGCTCCTTGTTATGATCTTTTACCTGCTGTCCTTTTCTCTCTCCTCTGTCCACTAACCCCAACCGGTCGAGGCAGATGGCCGCCCACCCTGAGTCTGGTTCTGCTGGAGGTTTCCTTCTCTTAAAGGGAGTTTTTCCTCTCCACTGTCGCCTCAATGCTCGCTCGTGTGGGACTGCTGGGTTTTCTGCTGGGTATGTCTTAAACCTTACACTATAAAGTGCCTTGAGATAACTTATGTTGTGAATTGACGCTATTTAAATAAAATTGACTTGAATTAAAGCTCAATTTCCTTCTGGGTCGCTGAACATGATTGCGCTGACGGTACTGTAACGCCAAATAATCAAAATGTTTCACAACAGTGTTTCGTGTTTCAAACTGACCTGATCAAGCAAAAACAGCAAGAATGAACTCTAAATGGGAATTTAAAAAAATGGAACGTGGAAAAATCATTGTTATTTGTACATGAATTAATATCTTTAACAGTCAAAACTCAGATTTTTTTGTTTTATCAATCTTGGCAATCGAACTAAACTGTTGTCACAGTCACATGAATAACGTCACATTTTCCACTGAGCTCCACCCAGTTCAAACCAATGAAAACAGCACAACCAAAAAAAAAATTGAAATATCCAGAACTCCAACTGATTCTGGGATTTAAACACGCTGCCTGATGATGGATCCACTAACAAACACTCTGTCAGGATGTTTGAAGAAGTCAGTTCTGGGATCAGTTCCTTGTTAGCATTTTTCATATTGTTTGGTATCAAAAGCCAAAGAGGTCGTGATTCATCTCCTTTTCCCTGTCGTTTGTTGTTTTACATCAAGTTTTCTATAGCTAGTCTGTGTATTTTCTGTGCGTTGTGTGTGTTTTCAGCGCTGATGAAAGTCAGCAGGGCCGCTCCAGTGCGCTCTGTTGGGGCACATGCGCGCAGACCGGTGGAGTGGCATTCATGCACACTGAGTGCCATTTGCAAGAGCATTCATAAGTTATTCATGGCTTCTTTGGCTTTCTATAGTTTGGGCTCACCATCCTTTACAGCATTCTTGACTTCATGACAGACAGCTAATGAAGACCATAAAACAGTGATTGAAAGCCCATGAGGGAGAAGCTAGCAAGTGGACATTGTTGTATCCGAGCTCATGAAGAAATTCTGTGACATACAAACGGCTCACAATCAAGCAGGCAAGTTTTATTTATTGAAAGCTAACTGCCTAATGTGAATGACTATAAATGACTGCTCATACAACAGAAACAATGAGACTGTGAGTCTCGCTCACTTTGATTTTCAGCACCCAGAAGGACAAAAGAGAACAACACCGCTTTTCAAATAAACACACACACACACCATTTTTACCGTCTCAATGGAAAACTGCAAAGAAGGGAGGGTCAACGGTTAATTGATTTTTTACTATTTCTCTTCAGAGACTGACTGTCCAAAAGACAGTCTGCTCTGAGGTGAGCTGCTTTTGTGTCTCCATCAAACCTCACCGCTGAGGGATAACAGGAGGCGAGAAACAGACCACATGAAATCACAGCTCGTACTACTAATAACAAATCTGGAAATAGTCATTTCTTCTTTTCCTGTCAAAATGTTTGTCATTCAAACGTACTGGTCATAATTTCAGGAGATGTATCACAGATGCTTCCCGGGCTTTTAAGTCTTTGACCAGCAGCCTGACTGACAGCTGAGGTGCAACGTGGTAACTGTTTGTAACCCCGTAGTGTCATTTTTACAACACACCTCTAAATCCTTAAGGTATTTCACCGAATCCTCATAGACACTACTACTACGTGGTCAGAGTTAAAAACAAACTGAAAACTTTTTCACAAACGCAACTGCAGATTACAGTGTCTCATTCAGTCAGACTCAGCCAGATAATAGTAGTGATTTAATGTGAGTAAGTGTTTTATACTCTATCTAAAGAAAAACGTAATGATAATATTGACTATATAAAATCAGAAATAACAATTCTAACAGAGTATCAGAAGAGTAAGGCTGGTGCAGCCTCAGTGGCTGGGGTTTCTGGACATTTGGGGCTTCGGTGTCTAGTTCAGGAATAATTCAACACACATACTAACATTGACTGTTAGTATACAGTCAGTGTTTACGACGTTCAGCATGTTATTCAGCATGTGAGCATGTTAACATGTTGTTTAGTGTGTCACAGCTCATCAGGTAATCAACTATCTAACAAGTATACATTTGCCCACTAAATGATTGTTTCAGAGCTTTTTTTGGGGGGGGGGGGCACACTTATGGCTCTATGAGAAGAGGACATTAGCTAGATTGTAACCGTACGCTGGTATGTAGTGATACGAAGTTCTCTCCCATCCACTGTGGAACCGACATGTTGTATCTGACAGAGACAATCAGCATTTGTTTGAAAATCTGTTGATGATCATGGTGTGTGGGAATTTTGGCAGCGATTTGGGTTGCTAATGAAAGTCATCTGTTGGACTGAGATAACCGCTCCAAATGTCTGTGGCTGCTGCTACGAGAGAGAGAAAGACAGATAGGGAAGGAGCGAGTGCATGACAAAGAGAGGGACAAATTCATGCCTGGAGCTGGGCAAAAAAGTGGGATGTAGTCTTAAAATTACTGGAGATCATTTATAATTCTGCAATGTCGCATTTATAGATCCCGTTAGCCACCTTGCTCTTGTTACCTGAAGTATGTAAGTAAATACAAAAATTAAAGTCCAGCACACAACAGCACCTGTTTTAATACCGATCATGTAATACAGCTGATGCGACTCTGCGTGGGATGTAAGTACAGTGCCATTCAAAGGTATAGGGAGACAGCAGTGAGAGAGAGAGAGAATGTCCCGGGGAACTGAATTAAAAACCGCATCTACTCACAGCAAAGTTTCTCAGTGGTGGACATCTGAATTCCAGTATTAACAAGCTCCTACAGCTGCACCACATAAGATGAAACCATCCTACGCCTCTGAAGTAAAAAACTCAGGAGCTAGTAGATTTGTATTTTAAAAAAACAGTTAGAACATGTTCCAAAAATGTGTTCTATGAATGTTTAAAATAATATATTCATAATTATATTTTGGCGCCTTAGAAGACTATGAATGAAAGACAGTGTCTACACTTTGGGCGTTACATGTAAAAAGGTGGGACCAGGTGTGGCTGAGAACTGTGACTGTATGAAGCCGCTGTGCTTTTTCCTGACGCAGGTGCTTGTCCAGCTTTCGAAAGCACAGTTTGCTTTTTTCTCTCCGATTCTTTCACTGCTCTGCTAAATGTAGAAGGATGTTCTGTTGAGAAATCAATTTGTCCACTGCTGCTGTCTTCCCCGTCCTCCCCTGCGTTGGAGCAGTTAATACTTGTAATGAAGCTAATTTTTGAGCAAAGGGAAAAAACCAAATCCCACTGCCAAAAAAGATGGCAATTAAAATGCAATTAAAACTAAAATCTGTGAGTATTCAATTAGCTATAACCTTTGAGAAAAGACCCTCTGAACCTTAATGTAATTTGTAAATATAAGCTATTTCAGATTTTGAAGGCGGCAGCACACTCAAAAAAGAAATGCCACTTTTTAATCATCTGAGAACTAAACATACTAATCGTTGAAGTTTTACAAGTAGGATATTTGCCTGAATAGAAAAACAGTCCAGTAGCAGACTGATCTGGACTGCAGGCAGGACATTGATGCATATCTTCCTCCTTGCATAATAGATTGTCATTTTGCATTTCTGGATGAAGTGGTGGGCTGTGTTGAGTGACAATCGTTTTCGAAAGTGCTCCCAAGAGCAGCCTCCATATTTGTGCTGCGAATGACTGTGCCATTAGGCAGAACTCTTCTTCTCATTTGAAGACAGATCCCTCACCTGAAGGCGACAAACGGGGGATGCACTGTGCCCCCTTCTCTCCATGCAAGATGAAGAAACAGTGGCAGGGAGGGGGGGCACTGGGTGACATCAGAAGGGATTAGGAGAGAGGAGGACAGTGTCACCTTATTATAACCTGACCCTAGGGCACAGAATCTCTGCCAGCAGGAGCTCAGGAGCTGGCTGAATGTGTTGCAGCATGTGTAACACACACACACATGCAAAAATAGAGCACCTGAATAAAATAAAGAGGGGAGCTGCCCTTAAGCAAGGCACTGGGAAGACTAAGTGATACCTGAAGTAAAAGGATGGATTAGGACTGCTGTGAATTTTTGCATCACTGTGAAGAAGGGGAGGGAAAATGCTGGTTGTAAGGATGAATGCAACGCAGTCTCAGTCTCAGTTTTAAAGAGAGCGAGGGAGCTGTTCCAGTCCACTTTAGCTTTTTTTTAGTAAAATACAATCTTTTGTTGTCAGACTGAATTTGTTTGGAAACAGCCCCCAGTCATGCCACCCAGCAAATCTTAGAAAATTCCATTCACTGCCAGTAGTTCAGTGGAGCAGCCACAGAGAACAAAACTGTCTGTTAGAGATGACACACCGGACATCTCATCAGACATTATCTGGACTTTGTACTGGGGTACAAGCAGGGTGAGGACCAGATAACCCCTGGCCCATATGACTGGGACAAGCAGCTTCAACAAAACTATTACAGGTCATGAGTGACATAGTTGCAAAAACAGAAAGGTACAGACAAGGAGTGAAGTTGTAGCACTAGTCTGATATTTGTTTAGGTTCAGAGAAGGCCATCTGAAATTAGCTCTCGCCTCTTTAACTATGAGTAATCTATCCTTGGACTAATGATGTGTCAGGAAACAGTGTAAGTGTTTTTCCATCCTCCTCTTCTGATTCTGGTTTGTATCAAAAGAACAACAACATCCATGGACATTGTTTGAGTATGACTTTTAATAACCAATATTAACAGAGCAGGAAAGAATAAGAAAGAAAATCAGCAGGAGACATTTACAGATATTTTTCTTAGCAAATTATTTTAAGTTGTAACTGTACAGTAGATCCGAGCATATGTTCACTTAAAGTGGGACAGACAGAAGTTATGGTTACTTGCTACTGAAGTTGTTTTTCATTACTGTCATACACTTCCACCTTACATATTGTGAGTTTCTATTCAACACTTTTCTTTTTACCGTGGACGCTGATTTTCCTGTAACATCATGGTGTGAGTGAATTGCTTAGCGCCCTTGCACATAAATGTAGACGCGTATAATTATGAACACGGATGGACGGAGCTTCTAGTGTTTGCTTTTGAGGTAGAATTAAATAAATAAAGGCAAACTATTGCCCTTGGGAAAACATTATAGCGAGGTTAGTAGCGGCTGTGTTCCCCAAGAGGCTTTTTAGAGTATCAGACACACAAAATACCGTACATGTGAATGCATACCTGCACGTTTTCCTTTCACCTCACCATGTTTCTTTCTATTAATCTAACCTCATCTTTATCTCCATGCACCCAGTCTGAATGACAACCATCTTGCGTGCTGCACTAAGACTCTGGTTTTGAGCCCAGAGGCCCTTAAGCTTTATCTGTGGCCTGAGAAAAACTCAGGCAGCAGCCCTGATAAACCCAGACCTTAAAAGCATGCACTTGCACACAGATCTGCACAGAAACACTAGTAAGACGTGCACACTCACTGCAAGATAATGGAATAAATTCACAAGAGCTGTGCTGGGTGGAATAATAAAGCACCATCCGCGACTGAGCTCTAGTGTATGGCTACAACAGAAAGATAATAGCATGTTTCTCTTTCTTCTCTGTTGGTGATTTACGATCACTTCGGGAACTCTGCCAGGGCAGCCGAGGGCCATGGCATGTTCGCCGCCGACGCTGTTTTATTTTCATTGGACTGTCAAAGCTGAAAAGGACTCCGGACGTGTTCACGCACTCACAGAATACCAACAACGGACAAACATTCATTTCCGTAAAGGAAACTGCATGTGCACTGTGCCTGACACAATGATGAACTGCATATGAAAGAGCCATGCTGCTGTTTCCAGTTCACTGGTAGCCATCAGACGAGGTAAACCCTGGATGGGAAATTCGCACTCTGTCCACTCATGCACTAACATCCAAGTCCATATGAATTGTTACACTGAAATGAGAAAAGGAAAACTCTTGTTTGGGAGGAAATAGCAGTTGCTCCAATTTTTTCCGCAAGCATCACATGTCATCAACCTGTTTGAATAAACTTCTCCACCCAAGGCAAGTGTTCACGAGGAGTGACAGGACCAGAACTTAGTCGTACATATCCTGAGGTGCTTGTAGGTAATTGCATCTCCAGTTCGTGCTTTTATGTGAGTAATAAGAGATTCAAGTAATTTCCGACCTCCACTTACTCTCTGACTACCACACGCGGTTATGACGGATACAGCAGCTTCTCATCATTAGTCATGTAATCTGCCTGGAATGGCTGATGGAAATGGAGCAGACGTGGCGGGTCCGAAGAGGGCCCAGCGGAGAGCGGGAACGGCCAACACCACAGGATGTGGAGCCCAGTTCACGAGGTGTTGCTGGACAGAGACAACAAGCTTCAGCTCATGAGGTCACCCACTGCTCACGTCCCCCGCTTCATCACTGCTGCTGTCCTTAACAGCCAGGCTGGAAAGTCTTGGCGTTTTGTTTGTGGTTACAAGTGGTCCTCGTTTGGAAATGGGTGCATACACGACTTTTCCACCTTGCTGGTATTTTATGATTGAGCCTAAAATGCTCCCTTGGGGTACATGTGGGTGACCTTTTTCCCATAAAGGAGCAATAAGCTATTTTCCAAAAGGCTCTTCCTCAAAATCTGAAACACCCAAGATGCAGAGGTGTATGTAGAAAGGACCATGATGGTTTTAACTACTGTTGGGTGGCAAAGAGTCCGCACTCTGGGCCAGTCAGCTCCCGAGAGTCACAAATTAAATCTGGTTCATGAAATGATGGGACAGAAAAGAAGAAGACATTTTACATATATTTGTGTAACGTGTTTGCACACTTGATGATTTTTTTCTCTGTGCCACATAAACGTTTCAAACCTATGTGGCCCTGTGCATGCAGACACGTTATGCTGCTGGGTGTGGAAATTAGAGCTGCTCTGTGTGAAGTGGAACTTAAACTGAGTCATTAGGTTGTTTAGGTACTGTTTACTAAACTGGAGTTAATTAAGATGTAAATTATTGTAACATTAGTCAAACGTTAAGCTCTGTGAACACTGTGTGTGCATGTATCCCCCAGAAAATGTGGTTCACCAAAAGAAGGTGTTAATTAGTGCAGTATTAAGCAAACAAGGATATATTACATATTTAATCCGTGCCGTTGTTTGACAGGTCACTCTTAGGGGGACGGTTTTGGTAATTGATTCCAGAATTCCAGTCTTTTCTTTAATTTAAGTGTAATCCTGACTACAAGTCTGCACAAAAACATGCTGCACCCACAGTGTCAGAATATTAATATTTCACCACTGTCTAACCATCAAGGAAAATCCTGACACAGAAACCTTCCTTTTTCAGAGCCACAAATGAACTCTTAATGAATGCATGATTCTGGTTTCACTTCTGAATATCATATCAGCAGACCTGCACAATCCTGTTTTTGAATAATTCTGCAGTGTTTGTTTGTTTCAGGATTGAACCAGGGATCACTAAACAGACTCAATGTGACCCAAACTGCAGCTGCTATTAACTAAGAGCAGAGAAGAAAATGTAATTCTTTGCATTATTGTACTGGCTATCAATTTATTTGAAGACTCTTCTTTTTCTTTTTCACCTTAACAACCTGTGCAGAACCTGAGGTCCTCACCAAATCAATATTTCATAGCTTTATTGTATGTATTTCAATTTTAAATAAACAGTATGTAACTTTTTTCTTTTTTTGTTGAATATATCCCAAAACTTATCTTGATGTGAAGAGATTCTGCTTCCTGTAGCCCAAACACATTAAGTAGCACAGCCAGCAGTGCAGACATTTGCTTTGAAAACACTTTGAGCAAGGCTTGTTCTTCTAACCAAGCAGGGAATTGTAATGACTGCTGCTTGATCAGCAAGTTTTCATCATGTAAAATCACAGTGATCAGTACCCGAAGCACTGGCTAGCATGTAGCATAGAGTAGCAGAGCCTGGTGGAGTGCAGCCGATGGTAGCAGAGCAGGGAGATAAAGAGCAGGGTAGATTGGAATGACTTGATTATTTCATGATAGTGCTAGTTTAATTCCTGAAATTTATTTGGCCTCCAAGGCCTGAGAGACAAGCTATCCTTAGCTGGCCTTTGGAGGCGGCTGTGACTCAGGAGGTAGAGCAGCAATTTTAACAAATTACCAAACAGTAAAAGCATGAAAAAATTAAATAAGAACCTTTGAAATGAATTTCACTTTTTTGCCTGATTTATTTTGATTTATGTCTGTAAATTTTACATTATAGTGTACAGTAATAACAGTATTGGAATCAGAGGATCCTGTGGAAAATGTGAAATAATAGATCACAGTCACATCGAAAGTCAGTCTGAATCTGAGTTTGAGCCTGTTTTACACGTGTCCAATTTGTGACGTTAAACACAGACTGAAAAGATCCATCAGACAGTTTTATGAATAAGAAAAGACATATTTAGCAGGAGTTTTGGTCCAAAAGCACAAAGCATCTTTAAAAAAATAATGTCAATTCTTTTTTAGCCTCACACATTGTTTAGTGGTCCTTTTAAAAGCCTTATGTTATTAATTTTCCCATCCACTGCACTACTTAAAATTTTATGCAGACAAAAGGAAAGTCTCCTGACAGCAGGTGTCTCATATGCCACGGCTCTGTTATGACATAATGTTCTCTGACATTGTTCTGCTCTACAATGACATTTCAGAACAAAGAAGCCTGTCATTCTGCACAGAGCACCAGCAATCACCAAGTCTGTCAGATTTCTGTCCTGTGTTTTTATCTGCATAAATGCCGCAAACAAGTACACTTTTGTCTTCTAAATGAAAACATACAGTGGAGTAAAAACAAAGGGAGAACTCGCAATCTGCACAAAAATCAATGCGAGAGGGGCTCAGATGCTGAATAAAACATGCGAGCGAAAAAAACAATGCCAGCTCACAGAAAAGTAAATCAAAGAAAGTATTCTCTTTTGTAATATGTCTTGTCAGATGACATTGTAGTGAAACGTCAATAAAACAGCCACTGAGGCAACAATCAAATCCCTCAGCATGTGCCACAGAAACCCATTTCCCTAATTAGCTATCAGCCAATAAAACAGCAACAAGATCGAAAAGAAGGCAACATAAAGAGCCAGGGCATTTTAATACAATAATGTGAGAGACAGTTATATGAGACAAAGATGAATAACACTTCTGCAGTATATTCAAAGGTCCCCAGGAGTGTCCAATTAGACAAATATGAAGCTGGGCACGTTTAGAGGTAACACTGTGTGACACGCAGCCACCTTCTATCTGGTGAAAATGAGAGAAAAGGTGTGAAACAAACAGCCAATTAAATTAATTGGATCTTATACACTGTCAGGTGCAAATTCTTGATTTTTCAAGATTTCTGACAGAATTCTAAAGGTAAAAAATCTCCTTTTATTTTAATACAAATGTGGTTAATTAGGTTATTAAAACCATTATTTTACACATCACCTGAAATATTCGGATATTTGGAAAGCGTAACAATGTTTGGCCACAGAACCGTTTGAAAATACCAGTGTCAGCTTTATCATAAACCTTCTGCATACATCCAGACTGGGGTGGATTGCAGTGTAATGGTACGTATTGCACCAAATAATTCCCCCTGAGTAAAAGGAGAACTAAGAAAGTTGCTCTGAATTTTGGATCAGAATTGGTCTGCAAAAACTCAAATGAACGGTAAAGACCAACGGTAAAAACATACATGTCAACTGTGCTGAGGGTTTGCTGACAAATCATTTTTATATAGAGGAGATTTTTCATCAGGAAAAACACATTTAGGACACCTCTCATTTCCTTCATGTAGAAATCCATAATGGTGGCCAGTGGAGTAGTGGTTTGAATCCACTGGTCATCCAGGTGTCTTTCTTTGTGGAGTATGCATGTTCTCCCACCATCCAAAGACAAACCGTGCTTAGAAACAGTCAGGATAACGAATGGATGGATTGGAAAATGCAAAACCATAAACATAAGAATACATTTTGTTATGTGCATTTAAAGTCGTGTGTTGTCTGAATGAAGTCCACTGACAAGAAATCTGGCAAAAAGAACAAGACACCTAGTGTCAGAATGAACTGTGTGGGTCATAACAGTGTTTGGGAGGATAAAGTAAAACAGCTTTGAGTTTCCAGACTACTACACAGTAATAATCTGTTAAAGTGCTGACATAAAGTGAGCTCTTTACAACTTTGGTCTCAAATGTTCAGATCACAGTTTTTATTAAGCTTCAGGGGTCAGCTACATGAATTCATAATAAAGCAGAAAAACAATGAGTTGAGTAAATCAAACACCAGGACGCAGCTGTCAGGAGCTCGTTCCTGTGGGTCTGCAAGCACTGGGGAAATCACTGTGTGTAAAACAACCAGTGTCCACGGTCTCAACATGTGGGTAAACCATGTGAAAAGAACAAAGTAAAGGAACCTTTTATGGCCTGACCTTTAGATGTCAAGACAACTTTGACATCTGAAGAATAATGTAGAAAACATGCTCACTGAACAAAAGGGATTTTTTGTCATATCACAGAATAAATTACACGTACAGACATGAGAATCTTACAGTGAAATCCAATCTAGTCAGAATTATGATGTGTCCGTGGAAGCTATAGACCATCTAAAGGAAGCCTCACTGTGTACAACAATATACTTTACTGAGCCACGCCTCCAGTTCTTGTAAGAATGAAAGACAGACGTTCAGTGACAATACCTACTTCCTACCTGCTCCAGGCATAAAATAGTGCAGTGTCTGGGTTCTAGTCGTAGTCGACCATCCTGTGCATGTCATTCTCTAGGACTGTGTTGCATAGTATGATGGTGCTGGATCAGGACTAACCTGCTCATGGATTTGCTCTTTACAGTAAACATGAAGTACTGGCAGTTAATTTTTCACTTATCAGTACTTTTACATTGTGCGAATAAAAATATTCAGTGATATTCACCAAGATTCACACATGTTTCAATGAAGATCGAGAGGACGGTGATTTGGTTTGATAAAAGATTGATAATGTGCCAAAGAGGACATAGAACCCTATCAATCAGAGCCTTTGCACTTAAATTGCCTGTCACATCTTGATCCCAATGAGACTGTTTCAGATCCCAGATCAGTTGCACACCGTCTGCCAGGACCGACGAACATCTTTAACTTTAGGCTGCTGAACAATTGTTTTCCTTGCTTATGCTGCACAGGCTAAAATGAGATGAAGTGGGATTACTGCAACACTGGAAAGGTGAAAGACATCCAAGAGATAAAGAGTTGCAACACAAACGCTTCACCTTTTTCTTTTATTGTATCTACATGACATTACTCCTTGAAATCATTACTCTTTACATGTGATGAAAAATTAATATTGCCTGAGGGAAAGTAAGAGAATAAGAAAATGACACATCATTTCCTGCCACTGTGGTTAGGAGAAAACATGAATTATGACAATATTTAACAAATATATCTCCAGATAACTAATCTATTTGCACATGCTTTACATGATCAAGGCCAGTATACTTTTAAACATTTTGTGGAGGTGACATATTCTAATCAAATTCCAAATGCAGAGCTGGTGTGTAGCAGTGTTTTGTGTTGTGGGAAGCACTAAAGTGACTTTATAAACTAAAGTACTGTAGCTGTAGGGAGAAGAAAAATCTTTTTAATATCACTTGAATGGAAGTGAATCCTGTAGATTGTGTTTTGTGGTGGAAGTGCAGAATGGTACTGGGATAGTGTTGTAGCTCTCTAATGTTTTACTAAATAGATAAATTAAAAATATAGATGTGTGTAATAAACCTTTTAATCAGATTACTTATGATCCCTTTAAATAAAATCCTTTTGCAGTCACCAAAATCTTAATAAACTAAAGTAAAACTGACGTGGACAGCCAGCTGTATTTAAGGCATCAAGGTTTAAAGCCTTGCCAGGGACACTTCAACATGTGGCCAGGATTTGGGGGGAACTTGGAGCCGAACCACCAATCCTGGGGTTTGTAGAAAACTGTCCTATAGACTGATCCACAGTTGCGCCTATATAACTAGATTGATTGGTTCAAGTTCTGTGCTCCAATCATTAACCAGCTTTAACACTACAGGCAAAAATTACAAAAGTGTTAAAAGAATGAATGTTGTGTTAATCAAGTTATTTTGAAGCATCTAGTTTTCCAACTCACAGCAGTTTGAAATGGTTTCGTGACTGTGTCCAACATTTCTTACAAATATAAATAATATGTACCCCTTTGAGAACTGTGCAGTCCACTTTGTTGTTTGATGCC
Source organism: Microctenopoma steveboyesi (assembly GCA_032359275.1). Taxonomy (NCBI): domain Eukaryota; kingdom Metazoa; phylum Chordata; class Actinopteri; order Anabantiformes; family Anabantidae; genus Microctenopoma; species Microctenopoma steveboyesi. Next base: position 15,580,379 of record JAUMHF010000014.1, on the reverse strand, counting down.
ATGTCCCAAGGGGTTTGGCGTGCTACAAACAAACTGTTTGACGAGGGTGACCTTTATAATAGGCCACCTTGACTGTGTTTTTGAGACTTCTATAATATGAAAAATTCCCAGGCAACACTTTAAAGGCCAAGCTTCACATCCAGAGAACTTCTCCCCTGCCATCTAATATCGGCAATAGCACATTTTTACCTCCCTGACTTCACTTCTGCTTGTTTATGCAAACTCAACCATACAACAGGGCAAGAAGGCAAATGGGACATATTAAGGGCATTGTTAGAGAAGCCGCTGGCATCGGATTGGAAGTTACAACACTTAAACAACACTTCACTTCGACCCATTAGACCAACATAACTCTGAAGTCTCTCTCTCGTGTAATGAGAGCAACATGGAGCTGGAGACCTCACACCATATTTATGGGAAGATCTGTCAAACCAATGAGCAACAGAGCCATTAGCATAGATGAGGAAAGGCAGAGTTGCTTCACTGGCCTAATGGCAAAAGCCAATGTAATGTAATATTACCATTCGATTCAATAAAGAAGAGTTGTTGAAAGCATTGCCATGTGCCAATTACTTCAAGGCCTGCTGGTCAGCTCACTGTAATTGAAGGTAATTTTGCAGCCTGTGGGGACAATCAGGAAGTGCAAACTACCATTGGACCTCTCTAGATTACAGTCTCCATCTACACAATTTGACAAGCAACACATCATGTAATTCTCTTTCTTTGACATGTTTGCAGCGGCTCCCTGCGTCAGAGCTGAAACTAAATTGAGCACTAGCTGTACACATGTGAGCCCTATGAGAACCTGGTGTCATGTAAAACAGGGGAATTAAGCTCCATGGTGGTCCATGGTCCTTTTCTGTCTTGCAAATTATGGTCTCTGCTTGACTCTTCCTGTTCGGGCCTCTATCCCTCCATCTCTGTAATTTCTCCAATAATGTGTTTTCTTCACCCCTTTACTTTCCTCCTGCCCATGAATCTATTCATCTTTCTCTCCTGCGAGATGGCAGGCCCTTGTCAACCCACTGACAATCCTCTCTTCTCCTCTTTTCTCTTCTCATTTCTTCTTTTCTTCATTGTACATTTCCTTGTCTCCAACTAAAAGCTGACATCACCTCCTGCTGATGGACCCTAATTAAAGTGTCCACTCTTTCCACATGGCCTTTAATGATTCTAAATGGAGGCACAAAATGACTGATATAGTTTGTCCTGGCCAAAGACCTGAGTATAAAGTTTTATCAGTTAATATACAAAACATTCCTACGCTTACCTATGATCACCTCTGTCTAATTAACAAACAAATGGAACATACAACACACAAAAGGGGCTGGAAAAAGTTTTATTACATGGTGTTTGGGCTCAACCTGGACTAACATTAGAAAGGACCTTTGATTGAAATCTCACACTGAGGAAAGAAGTCTCTTAAAGTGGTTTAAGCATATTGTTGGAATTCTTGCATGTGGAGGAAACTGAGCGATTATAATACAGTCAAATCATGCTGGTAATTCTATATATCCTCTATATGTGGGAAGAGCAAATCCAGTCCCTAAGGGCCATGCCCTGCGTGTAGCCCACTATCCCTGCTCTACCATCGGATAATTATCTAGTTCACATTTGTTCCTTCATTCAGAAGTTGGAAAGTACCAATTAATTTCCCTTGTTCCAACCTCATACAAAGTGTTATCTCGAGGACCAGAATTGCACTTGTTGTGTGTAGATGTGATATCAGAAAGCCTTGGGTCGAACCAGGGACTCTAGGACTACTTTACATACTTGGCCTGGACCTGGATGGATGGATCTGCAGCTATCCAGCTATTTAAGCGTACAGTAATGCCCAAAACGACATCAAGAAAAGTGATTACATCACACCAATCTGAACTGATCATTTCGAACATCACATATTTTGTTTCCTGCTCTCACAGTTGTCATTCACATAGCATCGTATTATCTAATGGCTAGACGCTGATCGTTGATCACCAGAGGACGTAATGAACTTTCAATTCCTGACATCTACAAATAGTGGTTTAGAAATGAAAGCCGACACTCAGAAATGACTGAAACAGTTGTAAGCATTGATTTTGGCAGAGGTAACCCCCCCGCAGCGTCGACTGTACTCACAAAGTATTTTAAAGTAGTAAACACTTTACTATTTACAAATATGTTTTCATTTCTAAATATATACTAAAACATTTATTAATGGTTCTCAGATGTTTTGCATAGTGAGGGACTGTGTGGAAATTATTAGGGTCATGTCAGAGGCTAAACCTTATTTTTCACTTTGTGAAAAAATAGCACAGCTCTCCACAGGATTATTGATATTTTCTTTGTATCCTGTCACGATTGATGTATGGAGCACAGGCAGGGAAGAATCCAAATGCAGACACAGACCGCCAGGCAGGTGCAGCGAAGAATCTTTAATAATGAAAAGTGGTGATGACAACAAAGACTTACAAGTAAGCGGGGTGACAGGCAGGTAGGCACAAAAACACCAGGTGGTCGAAAGAAAATGGAGCAAGCAAAAGTTAAAGTGCAAGAAACAGGCAGGAGGTCAGAAACAGGCAAACAGACTGGAACGAAAGCTGGAACACTGTGGCACGGTTGATGATCTGCCAAGGCGCTGGTGGAAATGGACCAGTGGAAATCCAGGGGAACTGTGAGAAACTGAAACAGGTGTAGAGGTGGGCGGAGAGGATTGTGCGAAGGGGAATGGGACAGATTACAGCGAGCTAAAAAATGTCTCCTAAAACTTACATTTCTACGTTAACAACCACAAGGAAGCTTTTACCGGAACGCAATGTGAATCCAATCCTTTCAGTCTCAAAAAAGGTTTCTCCAATAGCAACTGGACTTAGTAGATTTCTTGACGACGTTTCGCCCTTCTATCCAGAGGGCTACTAAGTCCAGTTGCTATTGGATAAACCTTTTTTGAGATAACCATGAACTGGATGACTGAGAACCTTCACAGATAAATCCTTTCAGTGTTATTTTCAGGTGGATCAATGGGTTGGTTGATAGGAACAAAAAGGAAAAACTACAAGGACATCTGGTGGGCAGATGGGGAGTAACTGAAGACCTACGTACAGTGCAGACCGGTAAAGTCTGTATACAGAAACAGAACTGAGTAAAAAATGACATTCTGCTGAGCACTTCTTCAAAAGACTCCTCAATGTTTGACCCTCTCACCTCCTCTAATCATTTTGGAACACTCCCTAAGGTTTTGGGCAATGGAATCGTATTTTACATGGCACACACCGAAGTCAACATAATACATCTTTGGGCACTAAAGAAATAAACACAGGGTTAAAACAGGGGCAGTGAGGACTATGTGAATGTCAGCACAGCAGGACAGCAATAACACCACCTGTTGTCTATTTGACTCCTCGTGTCTACAAACGAAAGGTCAGTCCAGGCTCGTTTTTGACCTGAAGCTATTGTGCAGTTCACCACACTTTTAACTGCATCCCCCCAGCACAGACCACAGTGTCAAACAGCGTTATTTGCACTGCAAGGCCGACCTAACGCTGTGAGTTCTTTTTTTTTTTTTTTTGCAGGAGGCGATGTCAAATGGAAAAGGTGGATCGCAGCGAGCAACGCTTGTGTGCAGGCCCCAAGGACTGAACAATTTCTATTCCTCACAGGTCCATGGGAGGGCTGTTATGTATGAGGACGTATTTTGGCTTTTATTGTTGTATTTGAATGATTTCACAGAGAGAGACTGGAAGCTTTGAAAGAGGGATTTTCCCCTCAGAAAAAAAAAACGATTCAGTGCCTCACAGGTTTTGGTGTTCTGAGGGAAATGGCGGCATCGATTTAACCAGGCCTGACTGAATTGTGGGGACGGTCCCAGCGGTCCACCCTTCTTCTGCTGCTTTCATCCACATTTTCCCTTTTCTGCTGCATCTGCATCCTTTCTGAGTGAAATTAGCCCAATGTGACGACCAGTGGGACCCCGCTGATAGCTGTCAACCACCTCGCATAGAAGCAAACTGCTGAGATGGGAAGCAGCAGGCTTCCTTCCCAGCAGATAAAAACACAAACATGAATTGTTATTATTATTATCCCATCTCCCGTCTCTCAGTCAGTCCTGAATATTCAGCCACCCTTCCCCTGTGGGTTGTCAATAAAGGAGCCAAGATCCTGCAAATCAGTCTGTTTATATACATCACATCAAGAGAAAATATTAATGCTCAATTTCCTAGCAGTGGGCCATCCTATAATGCATTTATCCTCTGCAAATAGCAATGTCACGCTAACTCTAGGGAAAGGCGTCAGCTGAAATGTTATGAATAACTTGATCAAATTACACAGTCAGAGCAAGAGGGGAATAATAAGGCTGGTGCTGTGGTGTTTGGCAGCCCTAAAGGGCCCAGCCAGGTTAAGGCACCCAGCCAGACACCATGCCTGGAACTAAATGAAGCTGTTAGGAAATGCTACAGGTCGTTCAGAGGCACACTGCGCTCCCTCAGGGCTCACCATCTGCTGACACATGAAATACAAGACAACAAAACAAAAAGGACTTCAGTACTTTTTAAGAGAAGTTCACTGGGAATTGAAAGTTTGAGAAGGGTGTTGGAGTATTCATATAGCTTTTTGTCTTTGAGTAACTTTATTCTTTCAAATTCTAGTTTTTTTCAAAACACAAAAAGTCACATACAGTCCTCCATTGATCCACCTTGTGTTTATCTTAACCACCATATGGCCAAAAACACAACACAAAACTTTGTTTGTCCAAACCTAAAACGCCGCTCTGTTAAAACGGCAGCGGGCTGCACTGAGGTTCACGTAGATCGATAGAAATATGATCCGGGAAGTTGAGCCAAGTTACAGATGCATTTGAAGTCTTGTACAAAAGTTATCACAGCAGTTATTATATGTCACATTAGAATGTAATCCACCAGCATGTTGGATGACAGTAAGACACTGAGAACCAGACCTTATCACTCAGTGTTTGAAAAATATAAGCTGCCACTGCCAAACAAAAACATCAAAAGTATCAATAAAATGTATTATATATATATATATATATATATATATATATATATAGATTGATAGTATGTAATTATTTTTTACATTAAAATCAATATAGTATAATCTGATCTTTTTGTGATGAAACACCTTTCAGTTTTGTGGAACCTGAAAGACAGGCCAACCTTATAAAATATTGTAGTGATGTATTTATTCCTCAGATGGGAGTGGGTGGGGTGGAGTAGGTGGGGTGCTGCCCTAAGTCATTATGTTTCAGCAAAATAGTTCCTCCAAACTTTTTTTTTCTGCTCTCACTAATTCAATTATAAATCCAATATCTTTTCTCCCTATGCCAAATGTCAAGCTGTGCCTGAGTTATTCCTGACTACGTGCAGAATCAGTTGGTTTTGGCCAAAAAGATGTGAACTGAGGCATGCTGGGATACGGCTGGCCCAGCTGTGTTCCTGCATGCAGCTTGATAAAGAGATTATCAACCCCCTGTGTGTGACCTAAAACAAGGTCGTCCAGGGCAGGCTCTGTACTGTACATAAACTATCTCTGATTATCATCTGCATTTCTTCTCAAAGCCTCTGACATCCCTGACTCACCGCTGATGAAAGGAAAACACTTGGTCGTGTATTTTAGCTGTTTGAAGCACGAAATCAAAAGTTGATTTAAGAAGTGTTTTTGGCTGCGTGTGATAGAAAGGCTTTGTTTTGAAGCGGCTCCAGTGGCTGTTAAACAAAGCTTTAAATGGATTGGTCACTGAGCTCAGTTTCCAAAGTCCTCTTTAATTTCCTCTGAGTCATAACTGGACGACTGTGCTGTGCTGTCCATCACACCAACTCATTAATCATCAAAGATATATGCAGGGCATCTGAGGAGCCCTTATCTCAGGCATTGTCTGCCGTGTATCTCTCTGATCCCTGTCATGTTTCACAAAAGTTCAAAACTGTTTCAAACATGCAAAGCAGTACAAAGTGTTAATTAACAAATAGTCACGATCACCTTTGAAAACACCAGGCTTAAAGTCAAGAAACCAAAATGAATCAATACCTGGAGCAGTAAAATCAAAGTAAAAAATTCAATGTTGTCAGAAAAGCAGCAACATAGCCTTGTCTTCACACCTAACCAGAGATGTTACTATACGTCCACAAGACTGCTACCGTCATAAGTTCATTTGACAGCCCTCCCTCCCGCTCTGCAGTAATTTCAGTAGAACTCACTGCTGTTCAACATGTATTAGCTGCCACTGCAACGCAATCTGCTCAACCAGCGTGGTTGGTAGCACTGTGATGGAAAATTATTATTTAGACCCTATAAGTATGATGAAAACCTTGATGTTCTGACAGCACACCAAAATAATTCCCAGAGTGATCCCAGAATCTAAAGAAACGAGGCAGGGTTTAAAGCCAGGTGAATGTCAGGGAGACAAACACTGTGGTATGGAAGATAAGCAAATGATCTGGCAAGGAGCAATGGGAGCATGGCAGACATAATTAGTAAGGAGATAAATGGGATAGTGATCAGCAGTGTTGAGCAGCAACGCCAGCATTTCCTGTGACTTCACGGGGGGCCTCAGTGCATCCCAATAAGTGTCTAAAAATGAGTCAGAGGCAGACACACAAATATTAGTGGTTGAGATAGAGGATGATGATTCCTCACACGAACTGCTTGGCAGTGTTTACATTGCACGTCACTTCTTCCAGAGGTAGTGTTAGAGTTTTGTAGCACGATTATTAAATTTGTTATAATGTGTGTAACTGATCATCTGTGGTACAGTTATTGGTTCTTATTGTTTCTGCTACATGTGCTGTATTACATTCGATGCCCCGTAGCCCCACTGTTAATTAGCGTATCTCTATCTCATTTATCTATTCGTGTGAAAGTCATATGAAAATAATGATCGCTAACACAAAAGGTCAATGAAGTAATCAGTGATTTGACTTCACAGCTGAGAAATGTAAGGACTTTTAATTCATCAGCATCAGCTGCAACACTGTTCGTGACCTCTTGACCTTTACATTCAGCCAATAGCGCGTGGCCTCTCTTAATGATGTTCGTGGAACAGAGAAGACAAATGGAGGAGTCGCATAAAGACTTCCTTCCCTTCTCCATTGTTTAAGACTCTGTCACCCTGATTGTGTCCTGCTCCTCATTGTTATTCATGAGCTGTCTCGACGTGTGCGAGGATGCTTTATTGCTACTCTGCCATTCTGGCTGCAATGACTGTGTGATGAGGCTCTTGTAGCCTGTAGTCAAGTTCAAAGAGTAATTTGCCTGAGTGTTATTTCAATGGAGTGAAATGGCTCCTCATCACGGGCCTCTTCCTCACCAATAACACCAGGCCGGCGAGCTGCAGAGCTGCTGGCCATGTGTATATATATCTCACAGAATCAAGATGAGGCGGCTGTTTAACACACATGATTACACACACTCACACGAGGGGTTCATATGGGCTGGCGCAGATGAGCCCCCAGTGCCTTGTTGACGTAATATGTCTGTTCAGGCAGCCTGCAGCCAAATGTAGACTCACACACTTCGTTACTGCTTTGCCGACTGTCAGTTAAGACAATAAAGACATTTTTTAATCATGACCTGTTGGCTCATTACTATCTGCAAATGTTTTTTGGGGAAGTGGATATTGCAGCATGGCATACGCGATGCAGCTTACAATTAGAATCACATTTCTATTTTATACATTAGTATAATATGTTAGGTTTATAGCTATCTAAACCTATATATGTATTTTTTTACATATATATGAATCTCTGTGTATTTAGACACACACCAAGTAAGAAACATTTTTTTACATTTTCCTTTTTTTTTTTTAACCCACTCCAACTTTGCACTTGATATGACGTCATTTCAAGTATCATGGACACAGTGTCTCTAAAGTTGCAAGCGCTTTGTGACTACTGGGTTCACTTTAGGATTGAAACTCAAATATTGACTGACCTGATTCTGAGTCTAAGCCCTCCAGCAGTATCGTTTGAGTGCGGCTTTTTGACCCTCTTCAGCACTAATGTCTTTACTAACATCAGAAATAAACCTGATTTGCGACGATGTGGCCTCTGTCCTTGTTTTATTTACCACATACGGCCAGGTAACCATCCACACTGCAAAAACAGGAAGAAGTAGGGTTCAAACTTGGAAGTATTGTGTATGACATTTGAGAGAATATTGAAGTTCTAAAATTTAAGATTAAATGCACAGAAAAAATGTCATTCTTTCAAGTTAAAAGGTCCAATAAATTTTATCTACAATTTGATGTGTCAGGAAACCTTCCTGCATGTCAACAAACTCAGAGACAGATAAACTTGTACCAGGATTAAGACCAGTAGTAGTAGAGTGTTTTCTCCATCCAGTCTGTTTGGGTGTAAATATTTCTGAATCAGACAGAGAAATAGAAATAGAAAAAACAAACCGAGGCACAAAGTTGAAACAGAGAAAGAAAAAGAGAAAGCCTGTCTATGAAATCGCATAATTGCGCCGCAGGGAATTTTAATCAATTAGAACCGCAGAGCTAATTAAAGGCGGCATTGTGTTTACTGACTCAGAGCGGAGAGCTCAGGGGGGAATAAACACAGCAAACATACACAAACACACACACATACACCTGCTGTTGACTCAGATGTCCCAGGTGCATACCAAACCATGTAGTTGTATGTCATGGGTTCAGCTGTCACTCACATCGTTTTGTCATTTTTGCCCACGTCTTTCAATTACAGGCTGCATCCAAAAACTTTCCAAATGGATGAACACACACACACACACCTGAACGGCCATGGGCAGCCAGATCTATACATGAGCACAAAGCCCAGTCGTGCTTTATCTGTCAGTGTTGAACTAAGAGGGTTGACCCTCTCGAGCAGCCCGGGCAGTGAATGTCTAATGCTGTCTGACGGTGTCCAAATGGACTCCAGTACAGTTCAGAGAAGGTCATTTACATCATTTAGTTCTACTGATGAGATGAATAATAAATGAATCACTGTCCTGATGCATGAACATTAAAAAGAATCAGTCGATTGAGTCGGGAAGCTCTGCAGTTGGCTGTGAATTAAGGCAACGCAAACAGGTGCCATGTTTACCGCACGCGCTCACTGAGGAGCCTCTCTCCAGCTGTAATATTTTCCTGACATCCTCCAGAGTGTAGATAATTTCATTACCCAGCATCCAAACTCTACATGCTTGACTAGTCGAGGGGAGAAAGGAAATCAATAGACACCATTACCATGGTTCTCAGTTGAGGTGTAATGGATATGCGCGCGGCCAGTTTGTGTGCGCACGTGTTTTTGTCATTGTGTGTGTGTTGCAGTGTTAAACTAACCTCATTTACTGTTGACTAATGAAGATTTAAGAACCTACCGTTTGTCTTTTCCTGAGCAGCTGTCGGGGCTTGATTACATCTTCACATCATAGTGGAGTCCTTGCTGAAGTGTGACGGTGTCGTCTTATGTTTCACGCTTGTCTCCTCCGCCCGGGCCCGGTCTGAGGGATGGGGCTGGACTGCGACCTTCGTGACCCCGCAGGTTGACACGAGAGGAGAAAGGGGAGGAGGAGGGAGGAAGTGGATGAGTCAGGCAGGTCACTGGAGTGAACTGTGCCACATCAGACCACCAGACTCCTCCATCTGCTATCAGTAGTACGCCTGTCTGCTTGGTAATTAAAATTAATCACCAAAAATTAACTGCAGGCCTGTTTTCTTTCTGTCACAGCCACCTCACACACACACACACACACACACACACACACAAAGCGATACAACAGCAAATCAGTGTTCACACAGAACATCTAAACAATGTGCTGTTGGCAGATCTCGGAAAACCCTCCAGTTAAGACACCATCCTTGATAGACATCATGTCTGCTCCCTCACTTGTTATCCGTACAGCTCATCATCGCGAGCCTGCGGTGACGCTGTTGTTTTGTTTAACAACCTTATCTAGCTTCTGCTATGTACGCAGACAATTTGTCTTTTAATTTTGAGACAGCATCGCTTTTGCATGTCTCATTTCAGAGACAGTGGGAGACTTGTCTTTGCCTCTCCTGTTGCTAGCAGCCGTCGTCGTGTCCCACTGTGATGTATGGATTAGCAAAAGCCATCCTGACAGTCAGCAGCAAAAGTGAGCGAGCAAACATCCTCATATATTCGCTCACCACACGCTGGTCTTTGTGTAAAAATAAATAAAACAATAAAGTTCTGCCAATGGGGAGAAATTACTCTTCTCCTTCACTGAAGTTATTTCACCTCATAAAAAGAGAAATTATTTTTTACAGCCTCTGTTTCATTTCCTTTATTTCTGCCACCAGTGCTGACAAGTTTTTAGTTCTTTACCACGACCTGGATCTGAGGACGGGTTGGTCAAAGTTTTAACCCAACCTGTGGAGTTTTTATTTCTTGACTGCAGGGTAAAACAGTTACAACTAATGATGTTCTGATTATTCATAATTCTAGAGGAATTCTATGAACTATGATTATTTTTATTTTATAAGAACTGTTAAGAACTTTAAGCTTTAATATTAATTTTAAAACAAACTAATAAATTATATAATAAAAAATTAATTGTTCTGAACAGCTTGCTACATGATTGGTCTGTTTTTTGTCCACAATAAAAAACACCCAATCTTTCATATAATATAATAATATAATTTAGCTGTTAAAGGATAATTTTCCCTATTTTGATAAGGTTTTCTGTATTTTGATAAGGTAACTTTAGTAAAACCTTTATGCTAAACTAACCACACGTTTCATTTTCATTTGAGCGTGTGGTGTTTAGTCATCATACATTTATATAAGCTCACCAAAGTGAAGAGTGAAACACCACATTACAGCAGGTTCATCTTGTTCCATGCTGTGAGATTGACTGCACGTATCAGTGAATCACTAGCTTTTAGTAATAGAATATGTAACACATGGAAATTATGTCAAACATCAGTCAATCAGGGATTGGTGTTACTTGCTTTTGTTCTCACTTACTGTTCACTTTGCTTATACTACGGTACAGTACCTAGTACAAATATAAATGCTAATGAGTTCATACTGCTAGAACCGCTATTAAACAAATAAGTTGTTACAAACTAATTAAACAAATAAAGCAATAAAATCATAGTGAGAAACCATTATTATTATTATTATTTCATTATCTTCTGCTTCATCCGCAGTCGGGTCGCGGGGGGCTGCTGGAGCCTATCAGCTGTCTTCGGGTGAGAGGCGGGGTACACGCTGAACAGATCGCCAGTCCATCGCAGGGCCAGTGAGAAACCAATTAGTCTCAGTTAACCTCAAGCTCACAAATCCTGATTTTATCACAGAATCATAGTGATATATTACTTATTTATTTTTATGTTGATCTACATAATCAACAGACATTGTTTTAAATTAAAAGAAATTAAAGTAGCTGTAACTACTGACCTGAGCGATGAAGTTATTAAGGTTGAGTTTATAGCAGAGACACTTTCCAGACACCTCGAGGAAATTCACCGGGCGAAATGTGAAAAGCTCTGGACCTGTGCTTCATCTTGGCAATCGGTCTTCGCAATGAATCAGCAGAGATGACATCAAATAAATCTACTTAAACTACTTGTCTTGTGCTGCTGCAGTGAGTCAGATGTTGGCGGATTTGTCTAAAGAAAAGGTGAAAGATTATTCACATTACTTAGAGGCAGGCTGACAGTAGGTACTAAGCTGAGCATCTGTTGTCTGACCTTCTCACTCACTTTTACACGTTCTGGGTGTATTTTATACATATCTGGGATATTTTAGTTACCAAAAGATTTCTATCCATCAAACTGTCTAAATTCTCCTCTGTCCTCCAGCAGCTGTTCTAAGAGACATCTGCATAAAATTAGCACGACTCACGGGCACTTATGCTCTGATTGGCTGGAGTTTTAATCCAGTCAGTTGGAATTTGACTATTTTATCTTAATTTTGATGCTTTCATGCACAGGTGAAGCAAAACGCAGTTTTAGAAAAGTGCTCCATAGTTTATTTCTATCGGTTAATGTAACTAAATCAGTGTTTTAATGATCCAGTACTTCAGAATTATTAGTAGTATCACTACATTTGTGTGCTGTGTGGAAAAGAAAAACATACAAATCAATCAATAGTGCTCTCTGATGTGATGAAATATTTGCATCAATACAAATACATTTCAGATGAATACATCTTTGTTTGCAATTAACAGAAGCGATGTTGATGAAATGCATATGTGAAAAAATGTTAAAACTAATGGAAGTATTTCAGTTCTGGATTGAAATTGATCAAGACCGCAGCCCCACAGAAGAGAACCGGGCTCAATGTAAACTCAGAAATCTCTCTACTTTTACTCGTGTGTCCCTGTACTCACCAGGACTCAAGGCTGCTGACAGCTTCGCCCCGCAGTCGAAATCAATACAACAGGTTCTTTGAGGTTTACACACACACACACACACACACACACACACACACACACCTGCAGTTAAGGCGTAACCTTAACCTTGAGACAGATCCCACAATGGTTCAGACGAGTGAATGGAAAGTGTGAGCAAAGGAGAAAGTGTGCTGCATGTTTGTGTGTGTGTGAGAGAGAGAGAGAGAGAGAGAGAGAGAGTTTGAAAAAGAAATGTTTTTCCCTCCTGTCTGACTGCAGGCTATAGAGAGTTCTTTATAGAACAGCTGTTTGATCGTGACTATGGAGAATCCTGCAGATACTACCGAAGCATAAAGCATCGGACTTTTCAGTGCCCCAAAAAATCAAACTAATAGTCGACCATGCAAACAGCTTGTGAGGCTTCAGCCCCAGCTGGTGCTTCTCTTGCAAACAGGAGTCTCTGTGCTGAATCTCCAGATACCCCACGAAGCAGTAGATGGTGACTCCGTTGCTCACACACATTCTGTGGGAGGCGTACTCATTCCAGGATATTGAACTTACATACTGAATTCATCTCCTTCGTTTCATGTTGTGAGCTCTAAACGCAACAGAATTACAACCTCTGTGACTGGATGTGTTTTACTGTCCTGCCCCTGGGAGTCGTACGGAGCTGTTCTCTTTATGTTTCCGTGTACACAGATTTGTGATTGACGTAATCGTTTTTTTGTCTTCTGTACTGATGATTCAGCCAACAGAGTTTGTCCAACACTTGAAGCGCTCTGTCAGCCGCTAAACATTGTCTATGCAGAAAAAGACTAACACTAATACAAACTGAGTGCATTTATGGTGACAGAGCTCACTAACGTCTCTGTGTTCTGCTGTTAATGCTGAGAAAGGCCTGCAAGTAGGAAATATTCGACCGTCTACTGCATTACTGAAAACACAGACACATACAAAATCAGATATTTAAAAAAGACTAGTACTCCCATAAAACCACAAGCTGTCAAATATATTATTATAATTCTCAGAAACATCTGAAATAGACGGCCACGTAGAGAGAGGAGCAACAGAGGGAGTGAATTCCTGCATGCTGAAGATGAGGGTTATGGTTATCCATGAAGATGGAGCCTTAATTGTTTCCTTGGAGACGAGCAGAAACTGCCCATGAGTTCAGACTCTGACATCGACGCTTTTCTCATTAACGGGGTACCTGACATTCTGTGCGGGAAAAAAAAAGAAAACAAAAATCTCTGGTGACTCTATTCCACCTCTAAAACTGGTCCACAGCCAGACTGTCAAACACAAACATACTCTTCATTATTATCCTTTTGTAGTTCTCTGTTGACTGTATCAATCTATCCACAATAGCATGGGTCATGTTTATCTGAGAGTTGTGTGTATGCAGTTCTACAACCGTACCAAATGCACCTGGTGAACGGACTAGACTACAGCCGTACTTCACAGGTTAGATGAGACATACAGCAGGGTCGCTGAACATCGGCCGACCTTTAGAAGAAAACCATCTGTGGTTACAGTAACCTGATGTTTTTACGGTCACACAAAATCAATCTGTATCTGTAACACGATAATATTTGTTGAATGAAAGTGCTTCTCGGATCATTTCGGAACATCTCCAATGGGAGAATCAGTTTTACAGTATAATTCAATAATCAACGTAAAAGTGTGAAAGTGGGCAGATCTTTTATTTCTCATCTACAAGTATTCACTGCCCCTTAGTCTGTACTTTGTAGAAGCCCCTTCTGCAGCAATCAGACTCCACCAGCTTCTCACACCTGGGTTTAGGCTGTTTATCCCACCCTTCCTGGTAGATCCTCTGTCATTTCAGAATAATTGAGGCCAATGTTCACCTGGGAACATTCCGAAATATCTTGACAAAATATTACTGCTGTGGCGGCCTGGTAGCAGAGTGGTTAAGGCAGAGGGCTGGGAAAGCAGCAGACCCGGGTTCGATGCCCAGCTGAGGCACCAAGCCCACCCCCCCATACCAGGTTTGTCCCTGAGCGAGACACCCAGCGCTAGCTCCCCGGGTGCCATGTGGCTGCCCACTGCTCCCCCAAGGGGTGATGGGTCAAATGCAAAGGACCAATTTCGTTGTAACATGTAAAAATGTATCAATGACAATAAAGTGGATTCTTCTTCTGATCATTCCTTGCACTTTTAATTTGGGGGCCTTGTAACAGGTGCATCTCTTCCTAAACTAGATCAAATAATTTCAGTTTGCCACCTAACACCTGATCACATTTCTGTTTTTAGTTTATAACAAATTATAAAAAAGAAAATTTGACAAATGTAGATTATTGACCAAAATAGCATTTTTTCTCATTATCTATTTATCTATAAACTACATTTACAACTGGGTAAAATGTCAAAAGTTTATTCATGTGGCAGTTCAGACAAGCAATTCTTAAGAAGGCTGCTGAATGACAGATAGACCTCATACAGGCCACTTAAGCAGACCCAACCTGAGAAAGAATACCAATCCTGGCAGCCGATTGATGCCTTGCCAGTTGTGGAAAAGAGCAGCAGTGTGTGTAATCACTCCTGATAACTTTCTTTATCTCTTGTTGTGATTATGACACCTTGTGATCAGAGCTGATAGAGCCTCACCTGAACACGAGCAGAGTCAATGTAATCAGCACAACCTGAGTCAGGTCCCCGATCTTAGGTGACCCACAGAGATTTCTGAAGCTGATGTGACGTCTTGTCGGCTACATTTGTTTACAATGGCACTTCATATGCAACTGGACTCCCGAACAACAGAGGGAAATTAATTTTAATTATTATTTGTTCATACAAATATTGGTAGGTGAAGTTTGGATGGTCTTTGTGGAGTTTCAGTGCACGTTCTGTGTAACTCATATGGAATAGTGCATATTGTGCATCCCATTAATACCAGGAAAAGTCTCTCCTAAGGTATAAATGACACATTTTGAAGAGTATGAAACTGAGAATATAAAATCTCTATGTGCAAATGTTTAAAGAAGGGAACATACTAGAGTGTGCAATTAAATAACAAGTAATTCCTTTTTAACGCATTAACGTTCTTGTTTTTCTTCCTATGAAGATATTTATAAGTGCACTTTGCACTTTCAGGTCAGCCTATTCTCTTTGTCTATCACTGAAGATAAAACCATGCAACCTCAATAATCCAGCTCAAGAACACATTCACTCCTCCGCTCCGCTCTGCCAGCTTCTACGTGTCCATGGCAACATTTCAGTTTAGTATTGATTTTGCCATTTGAACACTTTGCAGATCTTGTTATGCCTTATTATTGCTGGAGCGAAATGTCCTTCATCAGCCACCGGACTGTGCTTTCAGTTTAGGGCTGCGCAGGCTCCATTAAGAGCGGGCCTCAGCCTATTTGGGCCCCAATGAAACACTCTAATGGTGCCATTAGAGCAAGCAGATTAGTCACACATACGGGCAGGCTCACATGTGTGCACCCTAAGTTACACATTTAAGCTACAATATGAAATGGAAAGAAAGGGAAAATGTGTCAGGAATTCTAGAGAAATCCTAAATATCAGATTAAGTTATCCTTTAAATGTTCTTCTGGCCTAAAACGAATTGCATGTGCTCATAAACATGAGTCAGACAAGCCTTAATAAGAACCCGTTTTTCTATCACCTGTGGTAATTGAATGGTAGTTGCAGCAGAAAAAAACAAACAAAGAATTTTCTAGGCATCAATAGAAATAGAAACGCAATTAAATCAATGCAGACAGGCTCTAGGAGGAGATTTAGAAGGTGATAGTGATCCTGCAAGCCTGTCGTCCTGAGGGAGAACTCCGTAAGAGCGAGTAGATTTAACTTCCCTGTAAACATTGCCTGGATTGTACTAATCGTGTTTGTTATCTTACAGAATTCTAGGATGCAAATCGTTAGTTCACTCTTTAAAATTATCTCTCATTATTGTCATGAGGATGAATTTAATACCCAGTTGATACCAAAGTTTAGAAAATGTGACAATATATGTTTACTGTGGTTTCAAAAGCACCTCAGTAGCTGTGAAGGTGTTTTTGTTTTATTATTGTTCTCATTATTGCTTTGTTTAAAAATATTGTTTCCTCCATCTAGAATTTCAATCAATCAATCATATAGCAAGGTGACATCCTCCACTTGACCTTATGCTACATTTAGAAAAAAAGGAACACGGAAACTTTTAACTTCCCACTAAAAAAAGAAAAGAGAAAATGACTGATGATTCTACAACTCATTTTTCTTTTTGGAAGGACAACTGCAGGTTCTCGTGTCTCTGGCTTATTTTAGCTATAGTGTGTGTTTAAGTGAATGTCACAAAATTATGAATTGACACGATTTGGGCTTTTAAATAACCTTTTTGCGTTTTGTTCTGTGTATGGCTCACCGTAGCATAAGATGGCATACTGGCATGTTTCAAGTGAAGGCATTCATGTAAAAAAAATGGCTCTGCCATATTAGCAGCAACAATTCTTTAAAACTTCTCTTGGATGAGGTGAAAATTTGCCATTTCCCACTGTTACTAAAGGCAAAATAACTGCAAGGATCACAATACTTGAATACTGGATGAGGAGGCAGAAGGATCAGGATGAATAACAGTATACGCATTGTACACAAACTAAGAATCTATTAAAGAAAGATGTCTACATTTAACTGTAATATTTAGTTGTAATTGTGATTTTTAAATGTCTAACACACAAGCCCCACTTTCTCCCTGTCCACGAAGGAGGGGCCAATCAGGCTGTGTGGAGGCAGACTGTCCCCCTGAACTGGCAGCTCAAAGTGGGCACTAAACAAAAAAACTCAGGGGATATTTAGTCACTGAAATACAGTACTATTGTGTGTACTGAGAGACCTAATGAAATATCATCCTGTAGCCACGCCTCTTAAATTTTTTTGACTAGGTTTGGGTATTGTTTGATTTTTCATGTCCTCATAGCTCTGTGAAAGCACTGAATGTTCCTTCTATTGCCAGAGAACGGTGTGCCACTCTAACTGTTCCTGGGTGGGAGCCTATAATTTGATGATCGATCATAGACCTCCACAGCACTTGGTATCAAATGGTTTAGCATTGGAATTTGCCAGAGCAAGTCGTTGGAATACTATCCAGCATGCAAACCCACGCATACCCAACACACAAAATGATATGCAACATGAATATGATGGTATGAGTTTTGTTTTTACTTTGCTTGGCAGACGCATTTGTTCAAAGCGTCTTACAAGGAGCTAGCACTGGGTGTCTGGCTCAGGGTCACACCTGGTGCGGGATGGACTAGGATCCAGACGGGGTTTGAAGTCTGTGACCTAAACCAGTCTGACATTTAACCCACTGAGCTACCAGGCTGCATTCCAGCTTCTTCATTATTTTTTCATATTACAGATATGATATACCCACTAGGCTCCAAAACATTATTTGGTTGTTAATATCACATACTTGGTTTCACGACATTGTGTAATACTGAATATAAGTATTAGTTGAATTATGTCTCGATTTATTGTAGGGTTTTTATAGCTTTGTTTTTATTGTCCCTAGAGCCATACTTCATATTTTATCTTTAGTATTTTGTGATCCAGATTTTTAAAAACACAACAGCAGAATTTCTTTTTGTAATAAGGTCATTAATACTGTTGCACTGTGTGCATAATTCTTCCACAGGTAGGAAAAAAAGGGGGGTCAAGTGGGAAATCAGCTGGATGACAGTCAATGTTAAACTTCATCCTGCTCCAGCTCTGAGTGAGCTCCATTTTTCTTCTTCTCTTGTCAATAAGTGCAGCTGGGTTCCCCGTAGGCTTCATATACAGGCCTTGTTTTGATTTCTTCACATGAAATATCACACTGTTTTTTAAGGTCTGGGAGTGGCATTCCCCCTGACCTTTCTCTGTCAGTCAATAACAAACTTTGCTTTCATCAGGAGGACACACAGAAACTATTTATACATCATTTGTTTCAGCACGTTTACTGTGAAAACCAGTGATCCCAGGCTTCTTCACCACAGTGTAAAAAGTTTTTATTATGGTACCTGCAAACACGTGTTTGTCACAAATCTTAAAAGACAATCTGATAAAAAATAATCAGTTCAATACTACAGAAGAAGAATTATCTGATCATGGTTATAATGGCAGTTTTTGCATCAGCGTTCTGACAAATTAAGCAAATATACTGTATTTCAAACAACAGAATGATTATTCACACTTAAAATGGTAAATCTTTCAGTAACTGGTGTAAAAAACAACATCTTTCTTTCAGTTCTCTGCAGTACAGGCTTACTCAGGGGCCAATAGCTCAGGGGCCCTATATATAAGCCAGGAAGATTTTTGTTTTAAAAGTTGCAGGATCCATTCATTAAAATGAATCAAGCATTCTAAACACACAAAATATGTCGTTTTTGAGTTTTATTTTGATATTTTCCTGTAACAGTTAGCATTATGTAGTAAGTTATCATTTGTTAGATTTTAAGTGACCACCAGACTGATAAGCTGAAAAGAGATGTCTGGAATAACCCCACTTTTCAGAGCATAAAGTGTTCCATTTTATTGTGGCAGTCCCACATTCGATTGATTTTCTCCCGTCTTGCAACCTCAGCATTGATTCCCTGTGTGCGAGTTGTTTGTCCACATCGCCACTGACACCCGTGCAGCTCCGAGCCCAATTTGACCCACATATATTTGATAATGCTGCATCATGCAATGACGTATGCTCTCACAACGCTCCCATTATCACACTTACTGTTGATAGCTGCTGCTGCTGACTGATGGGCTGTCCACGTGAGGGGGAGACGTGAGTGATAAAGAGCTCGACAGAGTTTTAATTAATGGTGTCGATCCAAGGTCAAAGTCATCATGTCACCGAGCTGTGCCCCCACAATTGATTGATCACATTCAGCTCTCACACAGTCAGCTGACACACATTGATTGGCTCTGTGGCCTGTGCCAACGATCCAGATACATCCATCCATTCATTATCTATCCACTCTTTTACCAATTTTATCCTTCATCCATCAATGTATGCATTTGTTATAGTACCCACTGTCCCATCCATCATCTCTCCATGTGTCCTTTTACTATAGTTATTTATGCATATGTACATTAAAGTCATCATTTCTTTTAAATTTCCATCACTCATCAGTTATTCACCCATTTGTTCTTTTAACCCATCCTACAATTTATCCATTTATTGTTGAACACATTCTATCATCCATTCATCCATTTATTGAGCCACTTGCCACTATATTTGTCATCTATTAAACTATCTATCCGTCCTTTTATGTTCTCTATATCATCCATTACAGACACGCTGTTTAGCAAATACAGTATGTCCGACAAATTAGGTGAAACTGTTAAAGACTGAAATACATAAGGAAAAAACACAATTGTGTGCAAATGAAAGTAAACTAGATTTAGCAATTCCTGCAGAAATTGCGTGGGGAGAGCTGATCTGAGCAACACCGGGGTGTTTGTATCGTGATGGGGCGCATCACGTGGGATGTTTGCGCCAGGTGCCATGCCATGCTGAACGGAAACAGGCAGGGCTGTGGTGGGGAGCACACGAAACACAGGGGAAACCAGCCGGTGGGCCACATGCACCACATGGTGGGTCAGTCACTGCAAGTGTAAAGGGATAATTTATAGTATCAATGTATGGGGCAGCATAAGGGTATACAGTCTGCAGGAGGGGCGCAGAGTACAGTACTAAAGTAGTGGAGTACAAATATGAATGTGTGTATTTATGTTGAATCTGTCCTCCTCCTACTCAGAATCTTTTCCTGTGGCCATCAAACTCAATAAATTGTTGTAAAATACCACAAACACACACAATTCGGGGCAATGCAAACCGTTGGACTACAGTGTGGTTATTTATCCGTTCCTACCATATGCTTTCATCCACTAACCACTAGTCACTAGCGTAAACGCAGCTAGCCCAGTGTCCCTGCAGCTCTCGTAGCTGTCTAAGAGCCTCTGAAGCCGGCGTCTGAGAATGCAGACACCGCTGACAGCGGAGGAGTCTGGGTGAATGTTTTAGCACTCTTACAGCTGACACCAGTTGTTTCTGTGTCCATACAAGACTAACATGGTTCACACTCCAAAAGTTAACAGGAAAACGTAAAAACAGTCGCTTTTTGGCTCCTAAGTCTCGCTGCCTGCTTTTGCTGGCTGCCAACTCCGGATCAGAGTAGCGGCGTCATCTAGTGACTGAAGGTGTGTATTACATGCAGATTGGATTTAAAGTAATCTATAAGTAATTACAGACAAACCACATGATAATAAATTTTTCCAGCGAGACGCACACGATTCGAAGTCTAGACCTACATTATGAAGTTTAAACGAGATTTTTTGGACAAAGCGTGTGGGACTAGTTGAGTGGCAAACTTTTAAATGCATTGGATACAGAGTAACGTACTCGATTACAGAGGGAACCACGTGACCGAAATATATACCCCCCCAAGCACACGATTCCCAACTTAGACCTACATTATGAAGTTTGAACGGGATTTTTTGGACAAAGCGCGTGGGACGAACTGAGCGGCAAACTTTTAAATGAATGGCAAGCAGAGTAACTTACTTGATTATAGACAAACCACCTGAGAAAAACATTTGCATTGCCAAGCACACCATTCCCAGGGCACACCTACATTGTGAAGTTTGAACAAGCTGTTTTAGACAAAGCGTGTAGGACTAACTCAGCGGCAAACTTTGGGCGGAATAATAATAATAAAGTCATAGGATATCATACTTGGGGTAAGCTTTCAGCTCTCCCCACAATAAGATAACTAATACATTCAAATGTTTAAAGTGAATTTCTATAAGACAGACCTGGACCTTGAATTGAACCATCACGAGGAAAAGAACCTCTGCATGATGATTGCCTCTTCTCACTCGGTTATTTCACCACTCTGCAGTCAGTGTCACCACATGGCTCCAGCTGACCGTCAGGGTAGTGACCCCTGAAACTGTCTTCTATTAATCACAGTAAGACAACGTGCAGGGAGCAAAGTGGACGAGTAATGAAAGTAGCTGGAGGTCAATCTAGAAGGCAGCAGCAGGTTCCTCTGAAGGTATCTAAGGTTGTATTGCTATTTTAGAAAAACATGCAGCAGTAAAAGCTGTTATTCTGTCTGTATGTAAAAATGCAGGAATATGATATTTTTTCACAAAAACCACTTAAACTATTCTCTAAATATTACCTGTACCTTATCATCTGTATAAGTAAACTGCAAATGTGTTTTGCAAGAAACCAAACTGTAATTACATTTGCTTTTAACATACAGTAATTAAAATAATTTGATAATTATCAATGAAATGTTAAGACACAAAAACTAACATATTAGTAACGTCTTCACTGCACATTTCTTTGCAGCATAACATCCAGCTGGTCTGACTATAGTTAGTATTACCGGTTAGGTTTGGAGAAAAAAACTCTTGCACATGTGCAAAGTGCTGTTCTTGCCAAAAATGAGACTGACTGAAATTTAAAAATGTATTTTTTATTCAATTTGTGTTAAGTATTTAAGGGATGGGATTAGAGGTTAACCTTTAACTGTGGAACTATACCATAATTTGATCACCTTACAGACACTGATATATTATTACTCATTGGAAAAAAAGAGGCTAATTTGCACTTAGCAATAAGCTAAATGAAAATACATCTCTGTAATGTGGTGGTATTACTGGTGACCTGTTTTACATACACATGTTACTAATAAAATACTAATTATAACTGCTTTAATAATAGCTATATCAGCTTTACCAATTTAAGGCCAAACTGTATATTCAAACACAACCAGCTGCACACAGAAGTTAGTAAAAATGTAATAAATAATATTAAATGAGACCACAAATGCGAAATTCTACATCAGCAAAGCTGAGCACAGTCCTGGCATCAAACCAGGATTTAATCTGGCAGATGTTGCGTCATGACATTTTGAAAATTCACATTTCTGATATGACTGTTATGCTAACCTGAAACAATAAGAAGTACACAACCATTAGGAATTCGGTCCTAGTGTGCAACTTGCTCCGGTTGCTTAAAGTAATTCCTGCTATTCTGCAAACAAGAAATATCCATGACATCAGAGACCATAACTGCATGTCTTCTGAAGCTTCTGAAAGTGCATTTAAGGGAAAAACTAACAGAGGAAACACTTTTTTATCCAGCCTCTCTTCATAACAGTTAAGTTGTTAAGTTAATGGACATTAAAGTAAGTGAACACTTTTTGTGTGTTTTAAAGACATACTGATATTTTAAAGAGACGTTCTGCAAAGAGCAGGAGCAGGTGTCGGCAGGGGTTTAATCTCCATAAAAACACTGAATTCTTAGCAGCATTAAGCACAGCTGGACCAAAGGTTCGACCAAATGCAATAAACTGGCATTACAAGTGAGTGACAGAGCCACCCAGGGAAACTCTGAGCACTTTATGTGAGTTTCATATAAGGACAGAGGTTTCATTTCAGCCTGGCTGTAATTCTTCATGCAGCAATTAAGAGGAAACTGTTATTTATCATATCTAATCCAGTTACTTTCTGTCAGTGTCATGTCTCTTCCAGCCCTCATGTGTCTTTTGTTCCTCCCTCACCTTAACCACTCCCCTCTCTCTCCAC
>JAUMHF010000014.1:15490252-15550086 GCA_032359275.1 Microctenopoma steveboyesi | reverse complement strand
GAAAAAGCACGGTCCCCTCTAAGCCTACGCTTGGTTTTAGGCGTACTCAGGAGCAGCTGACCAGTTGACCCGAGAGACCGCGAAGGTATATAGGGCTGTAATAGCTCAGACAAGTAGGGAGGGGCAAGACTATTAAGAGCCTTAAAAGCAAATAAAACAATTTTAAAATGAATCCTAAAATGTACGGGCAGCCAGTGCAGTGCGGACAAGACAGGCGAGATGTGCTCGTATTTCCGTGTGCCAGTTAAAAGACGTGCTGCAGCATTTTGAACCCATGTATAAAACACTTGACAAAATATTTTTATCTACAACTTCTTATAGCAGTAACAACCATCCATGATTTATAAGTTGAAATGCATACAAAAGACAAAATACAGTGATGATGGAGATACTTTCTAAAGGAGAGTGAATAGCACATTTGTTGGGGACTATTTCCAGCTGTGGAGTAATACACATTTGCAGCTCTAGAAAGTATTTACAGCAGCAAGATGGTGTAAGCCGAACTGAATCACAGTAAACAGTAAAATGCGTGTGTGGAAGTAATTAAGGAACATGTTACCCATTACAGCGGTCGATTTGTTTGTGGACAACAATGGAGCTTTGTGGCCCAGAGGAATAAGACATGTCAGGCTTTGCATACACAGACAATCATTATTAGTAGAATCAAGTCATTGTAGGTTTTGGTCTTTTGTTAACAAAAAGTCACTACACGTATGTAAACTCAAATTGGTTGTGTGAATGGATCTATAGGAAAAATCTCACTTTTATGCATGAAAACATCTGAAATGATCTTCAATACGCTGCATGACAATTTTCTGAATCATTGGGAAGCAAGTACAGATTTATTTAGTCATACAATCCCATCATTTCTGTACAAGTGAAGAACTTAGCCACTGTGAACAAATTTCTAAGACACCCTGTTCAGCAGTCGACTAAGCTCTGCACCTGATCAGAAACAGGTACACATGCAACACACACTAATCCGCTGATCTTGCCTCAGAAGAGTTCTTCTTTCCAAGTGATCCACAGCCTGGCAGCTTGTAGAACCCACATCTTAGAAATGTTTAGAAAGCACAGGCATGGAGAAAGTGGCACTCTGCAGGTATGAAGAAGATAAATATCCACGTATCCAGTTTTAAAAAGCAGCAGTAGAGGACACAGCAGCAGTGTAGTAATCCCTGGCAATGTGATTTTCAGTTTCTGTCCCAAATCATAATGCCAGAGACCCACACAGCTACGGCAAAGACCTGCCACCGTCCTCCAGGACAAACCCACACCTCTGCCTCCTCTCGTCATCTCTCTCCTTCTTCCCTGCTACTTTTTCTCTCACGTTCTGCCCTCTCTCGTCCTCCCTCCCCTCTCAGGCTCCCATGCTCGGTTTAACTTTGGGTATTCCCCACATTAACTGCTACGCCTATATCAGGAAGAAGAGAGGGGCCCGAGGAAGTCTGGCTTTAAAAAGAAAATGACAGTGTGTTTGTCTGATAGTAACTAATGATAATCACCACCTCGCTCAGCTGGCTGGGTAATGGGCCTCACTGCAGGAGCAAGGCGTTCTGATGATCTGTTGTCCTGATACTTAATTTTTTTTTTTTACTTTTTCCACTGCAGGGAAAGTAGCAAGAACTTTTAGCAAAACCATAACCTTAACTGTGTACTTGCAGGTGTTTTGGATTTCTTTTTTGGGAGTCGCAATCTCACAAGAGGCCACAAGGAAGAGAAAGGCAGGAATGCTGAGTGGCAGGGCTGTATTTAGCTCTCTTAATCATGGATGTATTAAGAAGAAGTAGTTCCCAGATTACAGTTGTCCAGGTCATTCCTATGAGGATGTATCTACATGTGTTTTCAAAGCCATCCCAGTGTAAAAAGGCAGAGCACTTTTTGATTGATTTTTAAATTATTGTGATATATTAGGTAGAGCAGCCAGGACTCTCAGTTAGCTGTATGGGCTGAATCCCCACATTATATCTGACTTAACAACAAGTTCAGCATATTTCTATGTTTCAAATGTTGGACAGTAGTTTTTACAAACATGTACATCATGATGAGATAAGCAGCGATGCTGAAGTACAGGAGCTGCTCAGCTAATGACAAACAGAGCAAGATGCATTGTTATTCCAAACAATTCTGCTGCCACATACCAGCAATAACTCCAAAGTTTCATCATCATCAGCCAAACCCATCTGTGCCTCCCTCCACATTCCCCAACGAGAACAGGCAGCGTGATCTGGCAACGAGACCCCGCTTCCCACCATGGTCCTTTAAAGGTCCTGATGGACTGAACCTCTCAATGAGGAGGAATTTCTGGGCAACAGATCAACAGGTACCTTCAAGAGGAGCTTCCCACTCTCTGGCCCCAGTCTTCCTGCCATAATGAGAGCAGTTGATAAACGATTAGAGGCTGGCTAATGGTTAGTCTGTAAAAATATAATAATTAACAATGCTGTTAAATAATCCTACTGATTATCATGCATCTCGGGTTGGTATCCACCGAGTTCTCTGAAACATATCTAGCTTTTAACTGCAAGTGTACAGTCAAAACAGGTGCTTTTGCTTCTGGAAACAAGGCTAAATACGATTCGTCAAATGGAACAGAAACAATAAAATTGTGGCCACAAAAGCCAAATCAGTTGCAGAAAATGTTCTGCAGAGCTGAGGTGCACCACACGCTGTGTGGGTTCATTATTAGGATCGAATCATTTGATCCATTGTTAATTTAAATACAGTGATTGAATGTGGATTAAGTATAACTTCAACCCATCTGTCTAAACTTATCTTTATTTAGAGTTAGTCTCAGGTCTGCATATGTTCAGGCTGTAAACGCACTCACCTACATCAGACTTACAGAACAGAAACGCATGGTGTAGTGCGGGTTGCATGTGTGCACATGATTCTGCAGGGCTGATAGCGAAGAGCAATCATTTGTGCCGGAAGCTAAATCTCCCTTTAGCACAATTAGCTCAGCTGGCTAGGCTTCAGAATGTTTTAGTGGTTCTGTGAAGATGCCATATGAATGGCTGTGATCTTAGGATAGCAAAATAAATTCAACTGTGAATAAATGCAGCCAATCACTGACGACTGATTTATGGTTTGTAGCTGCACTCCACAGCTGCCTCTTAAACCCATCACTCATCCCAGATTCTCATGTCACATAAATGATTTTCATAATAAATCCTCAGCTCTTAGCCAACCCCTGCAAGACACCACGCTCATGGTTGGAGCGGGTACGAGCTATGAGTGAACACGACAAGCTCAGGCTCATGCTAAACTTTACCATGACCCCGCTGTATGTGGAGAGGGCAGACGTGTGAGTGACTGCTGGAGCCTGTCTAATAGGAATCACACTACAATAACACACTGGATCCTGCTTGCTGGGGTTTCAGTTTTTACATGTTTGATCCACTAAGGCGTAACATACCAAGCGTGATCTTGGCATTTTACCACCACCAGCTGTTGAGCCTTCCTACCTCTGGCCTCTCAACCCCTGGAAGTCAAAGTCAAGCCATGCTTGACCTGTTGAGGCCTTCATGAAAGGTGCAGGTCTGGTGACTGAGCTTGTATTAGAAGGCATTAGAGCAACTAGGTGGAAGACGTGTTTGAAATTCCTGAACATACAGCCAGTATTTATATGTCGATGGGTGATGGGTACTGTTTAGGTGAGATATTAAATGTTCCTGCATTAATAAAGTGATAGCCTTTATGCTAAGCTAAGCTAGATGAATGGCTTCATATTAATTCTTATCTATTTCTAACTATTTAATGTGTGTAACTGAGCTGAACACAGGAGACCACAGTTTATGTTCAGTTTCAGACGTATTATTACTGACTTTTTATTGTGTCATATTATTATTACCGACTAAGGTTTATCTAAATCTGTCTGCTTCATCTGAATGGTCTGCTGAGCTCAGCACACATGAGAGTTATGTCTCTCTTCAAGCTACACATTCACAGTCCATATTACTGTTGGAAGTCTGTGTGCTGATGGTAACCCTCATCAAAGCACCTCCCAAAAGAGCCCAGTGGAGCTGACAACATAAAAAGTATAGAATAGCAATGGAAGTAGCGGACTAGTCCGATCACTTTATTCAAACGGACAGTTACAACAGTGAAAACAGTTTTACAAGAACCAACATTCCTGGTTGTTCTATTCACAGCAGCCAGGATTGATATTCCACCAGTGGAGTCATGTTTTACAGGATTCTTACTGGATCCCAACTGTTCCAGAGAACTGGCAGTCTGGGGTTGCAGGATAATGGCTAATCAACTTTTATTTATGGGGGGGGGGGGGGTGTGAGACTAAAAATTGTTCTAACATCTTGCCTGTGGCAAAGACATCTGCTAATCTGCGACTGTTCAGCAAGTCTCTGCTATGCAGATGCAAATAGCTGTCAAGACATGGTTTGTTGGTTTGTTGATTATTTCACCATCAACTTACAATGAAAACTAGATGTTGTAGGTAAATTTACTTCAAAATAGAAAGCCTAGATATTTATTTTGGAAACAACTAAATTTAAAACCCTCAGCTTACTGGAGTGCAATAGACATAAATCTAAAAAATAAAAAATAAACCGAAATACATATATTTAAAGCATTCATGTGCAACTATCTTCTTGCTTCTTTTAACAGATGAAAAATTGAGCAGTGAGTTTGAAAAAGTACATAACAGCAAGAAATCAGTATCACAAGGTGCATCGCGGATGCTTCCAGTGCAAATCACATTATGGAATTCTGTAACACGATCGTCATCGCTTCTGCACATCACCTCAGACACGAAACAACATAACCATCCCATCCCATGTTTGTGTCCACCTAATGGGTGAAATGAATGTAAGTCTATTATCCACTCAAACCTAACAGTGAATGTTCTGTAAAACCAAACAGCTGCACGTCTAAACTTCTCTGTAAAGGTTCTCGGAGGATTCGGCATGCTCTGCTTGTTTAGATGACTGATTGATCTATTGTTTATTGACCCACTTGTCACTTTTTCATGTTTTTGCTTTTCATTTTTATTAAATCTCTGTCTTGGGTTCAGTACTATAATCAGATTCAGTCCACTTGATTTATATGAAACAATCTAGGATGGGTTACTCAAATGACTCAGATGTGGTTATGCGCACTGAAAACAATAAAAAGGTTTCCAGTGTGCACAAAAGAAAGTTGCTATGCTTAATATTTTATAACTTTTTTAAATTACTGCCCAGAAATCATTCAAATATCTCATAAAATGTCAACTTACTGTACAACATGGTCTGTCCTTGTACTCGTGCAGGGGCCCTGTGACACTGCCTTCCTGCAGCTTTTTGTGTATCCTGAATGCCAGGAGGAAGGAGTGGGCTGAGGCTGTCGCCGTTCTCTCTTTTACAAATCAGCCTTTATGAGTTGACATAGTGTTGCTTGTGCATTAGGCCCCAACGACAAAACAATTCAAAGAACAGTTTGTTGGTTTGTCCCACAGCGGCACAATCGGCCCTTTCAGTCTAAGTCTGAGTGTAGGAAGTCATGTCTCTCAATTCAGTTCAATTCTATTCAACAAGCCTCGTTGGAATAGAAGGTAAAAAAAATGTTATGAATATTTACAATATATATAATGAATACACTAAAAAACATCTCTACACAGTAGAGTCATTTTTGTGCACAAAAGCTAATATTAATTTAGGTCATCCAAAATGACCTGGACAACAATGTTGGGATCCTTGTTGTCAATCTAATGTCATTTTGAATAATCTTTAGAGGCAATGACTACCACCACAAAAACGTCTGCACCTGCCAACAGGGACAGTAGCTCATACTTATCAAGCAAACTGCTAGAGATTTGAAAAGTGTCTTATCCAGCCTGTATGATTCAGATCATACAGGCTGCCCACAAGCAGAGATTCTTTTTTATTGCTTTCACAGTCAAGCAGCCAATTATTGTTTCTTCCTTTTTTCATGGAGCAACGGATTCATCCACATCTGTATTTGTGAAAAATAAACCTGATATTTAAAAGTGGCCATAAAATGACTCATACAATGGTTTTATAATAAGGATTGTTGCTACAATGCAGATGCTGTCTGACTAGTCTGATGCCAAATAGTGAGTAATACATCCACACAAAAAACATGTTGTCAATATCACCTTGATAATGAGTTTATGAAAACACAGCCTCAGGCTCCTCAGTCCCCCAGCAGATGTCTCTTATGTCTCACTTTTAAGTAGAAACGGAACACAGGCCCATTAGCTTGATGACTAGTGTCCAAAGTTCAGCAAAAATATAAACAACTGTAAACCTGCAGTTTTCACTTCAACACTTTAATTTATTAGCAATATACAAATTTGTCCATTTTTCTGACAGGGACCATGAATCATGTTTTGCATGTGTTCATTTGTGGAATTGAAACTAGCTTCAAGTATATTAAATGTAGTTAATTTGAATTGAATCAGAACCCTGGTTGTCATTTTATGTAGAATATCCAAAACCTGGGTCCATTTTTACTTTTTTCTAATTCATACGTCAGTCTGGGAACTCCCTCCTTATTTCCGTCTGGCTCTCCGCCCTCTCTTCATCCCGCTATACTACAGCATTCTGAGCTCCAGACCTCCTCAGCTAACATCTGAAGTAGGACAATAGCGGTCCTGTAGATGCAGATTCCTCTCTACACATCTCATCAGCTATTACATCAGCAGCCACTGCCTGGAGTGACACATCTCGGAGTATGAAGGTGAGCCTGGTGTTACAGCTGTCCAGTTTCATCGTGGGACTCTGTCAGGCCCGCCAGGAACCAGCACAACATAGCGCCTCCACATCAGACCCGACACGTGGGGTGCCCACGTCCCAGCTGAGGATGCTCTCTCTGGGACTGGCTCACCTTCTGCATGAGGTGGCTGAGAGCGCCAAGCAGACGGAGCAGCAGGGAGAGCAGGTGTTGGCAGAGCTGGACGGAGCAGCAAAGAGTCTGGAGAGTCTTAGTAAGCTCAGTTTAACAACAGGACGATCTCACAGGCAGGTGAGGAAGAATCCCACATGCTACAAATGCATTCAGTGCAATCAGAATGTTAGTGTTCTTTCAAGGTGGAGTTATTTTATTGACTCCATGTACTCCTGGTGGCAAAAGCATCAAAATGTCATTTCTCCTGTATCTATAATAACACGTCATTGTTTTATGGTCATGTATTTAATAATATGAATCTGCAAAGTAACTTTTAACCACAGCCTTAAACTTAAGGTAATTTTGTACAATAATGGCATAAATATCGCCCAAGAACGTGAGCGTTTATAAACAGCTTAAAAAAACTGATGACAGGTATTTGGAAATGCTCAGCGTGAATATCAGGAACAGACCAGTACGAATGCTTGGAATAAAGTGACATAATGTGGCACTCAGGTGAGAAAAGACCTGCAGATCTTCAGTGCCAAAGGGGACAGGCTACAGAGAGAGGTCAGAGATCTCCTGAAGGGGTTGGAGGATCTGGAAACAGAGCAGGGAGCCACGCGCTATTGGATGAACTGGATCCATGAGAAAGTGAAGAGCCTGACGGAGCCGGGGTCAGAAGGCCACACTCAGATTAACATTGGCTCAGTGAAGGTGATCCAGACTCAAATACACCTTTGAACCTACCTAAATTCATCAGCACAAATGCAGATAAATTATTTTTACTGAAACCAAAGTTGCCCAGTGAATAAACTTGATCAAGATCAAATATGACTGTATCAGTGGAAGTGAAATAGTTCATATCTTTGTTGTGTCATAGGATATCATGGACAAACAGGCCAGAAGGCTCGCCAGTCTGACCTCTGAGGTTTCAGCACGAGACAGACTGATCAACAGACGTCTGCAGCACATTGAACGACTGGAGAAACAGGTACTTTAGACACTTTGGACACACAAGTGATGACATTGTTAATGTCATAGCTAAAAACCTTTTAATCGAATATCAACATGGACATATAGAAGCTTCTCATCATCAAACATTAGTGCTGTGTTCGGGTGGCACCCTGTGTTTACTATCGCAGGTTTAACAGGAGAAAAGGCTAAATGATGGTTGGAAAAAAAGTGTTGCAATTAGTTAGTGTTAGCACAGCGGAAAATATGTAGATTTCAATGGAAAACAAGGACATATATATACCATAGTAAGGAAACCTGTCTATCACCATTTTATGCTAGTTATTATTATTATTATACTTTATCATTACTATTCTGTAATCCTTGTTTTAATTTGTGCTAATATACATAATTAAAATATGCAACAGATCAATAATCAGCATGTTACTATGACAATTAATAAAAGGGAATTTGAAGTAATTGTAGATGTGATGCATGTTTTTAAGGCAGATTGTGTAACTAGAATTTTTTGGTTCAGATCCTAGACGCAGTGGTCCGAACCAGTTGTATATGTAGAATCCAGTTCTTTAAAAAGCCTGTGAAAACAGGAGTTGTCTACGTACTACAAGGACAAGGACACTTTAATTGTGTTCAGAGTGTGTGTTTCATAATGAGCTCGCTGTCGCAGAAATGAAGACGTTTCCTTCCCCGAACAAACAATGAACATTTGCTCCAGTCATGTTATACTTATAGTCTTACTGTTGCTGATCAATCGTGTATTGCTTAATTGGTCACCCCTGTGTGTGTGTGTGTGTGTGTGTGTGTGTGTGTGTGTGTGTGTTTTAGGTTTCTGAGAGCCGCCTGGCAGCACAGAGAGCAGACCCTCACTCCGACTGTGTCTGATGAGCACAGCTGCATCAACACAGACACCCTGAACAAATGACCTGCTCTGACACTAACTAAAGACTCATTTACAAAAAAAGGTATTTTAGCTTGCGTTGAATGTTCCTTGTCTTCAACAACAAAGGCCTCTGTTTGAAATAGTTCAAAAATAAAGTGTTCCTGTTCTTGAGTCATCGTGTTGTGGCTCTGGCTTGCACAATGTTGTGGTTGGCTATGGTGGTGAAATGTCGTGTGAGAGATAGTTGGCTCATACACACCCAAATAAACACAAATGCACTGAAGTCAACGGAACTCAGCTCAGAGTGTCGTCATCTGAAAATACAAAATCTAATCGAGCTCGACAGGAATTTACAACTTTGAACATAGTCACCTTGAGTTTGGAAGCTATAGTTTGTGTTTAGGTTCCCTGCAGGGTTACCAGAGGTGGTGAGTAACTATTTTACTCCAATGGAAAAGGTACTTTCAATATTTGATAGTATTAGTTAATTTTTGTAACTAATCCTGTATCTAATTCGCTGATTATATTTTAAATAGAAATAATCATTCTATATAAATAAAATGCTGATGTATCATTTATGAATGAACCCCCTGTCACTACATACAGTGGTTAAAAAACGGGAGCTGAACCACTAACCCTGGAGTTTGCAGACTACCACCGACCATATCTAGGCAAATAGATGCTCCAGTATAAGCAATGCATAACCTTGACATATTTTGGACATGTTTATAGGTCTATGGCGAAATGTAAAGGAAATCCACACAATTTAAGCAACTTTACAATAGACACGTTTTGGATTCTGTTGTCATCCCAGTACTATTCAGTGTTTGGTGTAATTAGCACATTGTTGCTAACATGTGGATCGTCATTGTATTTTCATAATTATTATTATCATTAGTTAAGAACCAGTATGTGAGCACTGCCATTGTGAATAATGCTACTAGCATGGCCTGAACTTAAAGAAAGTTGGGGTCAGGCAACTCACACCTAATCCAACATGACCATTAGTGTCTGTGCACCCTCACAGCTGACTCACAGCCAAATGTGACAAAGGTGGTGTGTTGAATCCTCGAATCCTTGAATCCTCGTCTTGATGGCCAACTTGCAAGCAGTCTGTCCCCTCTGGTGTTCCCAAACAAACCTCCAGCATACACGAACTCTGGCCCACTTAGAGGACAAATGAGAGAAAGTACTAGTGGGAAAAATGAGAAAGAATAGACAATTGTTTTGGGGAAAAAAAATAATACAAAAGCATGAAGAAAAGAAGGGAAGGAAAAGTGCAGCAAAGAAAACTAACCGAGGGACCGGGAAAAAAAAACAGCATTAAGAACATGATATGCAGCAGACAGATTATGAGCAGGCAGCAGTGAAACATGTGCCAGAGCTGCAACAGCACCTCTTAGGGGTCAGAAAGAAACACTGGCATTGCCATGCTTACATTTATGTCAAATCTTAAAATTCATTTTCTGTTTGTATTCAAATTTCTTAACATTTTTAATAACAGTAACAACAGTGACAAAGTTATTTTAGAGTTTTAAACTAAACAAAATAAGTCTTCTTGTAGCAGTCACTGTTGCCAGAGGGATTGAATGTGGCAGTGATGGTCTTAAAATAGCCTAGATTAGGCATAAAGCATGAACAAGACAAGAATCTTGGATCCAAATCAGATGGTGAATAGACCATTAAGAACATAAATTGGCCCCATCAGAACAACGTATACATGCAAATGTGGGTGTTGATCTGATGTGATCATATTAGCTCTGTCAGCAGATCTGCAACAGAGTGTTTACTGGCTCAAATGTTGTGGTATGCAAGGTACAATCTGTGGCTTTGTCAGTGTGGTCATATTCTGTGAATAAGAAGCATCTGTCCTAACATCTCTGCATATTGCATTCAAACTTTTTGTCTCTGTTCATGCCTCCACCCACCTCTGCGTTTTAACAATGTCTTAATAATGAAATTAACGTTACTCCAAATGACTTTGAATGCTCCGTGTATCTGTCCCCTAACCTGTGCTTCTTAAAAATTAATTTTGCAGATTTGATTGTTTGAGTGTTGAGTGTTTTGTCATCTTCATGCTGCCGTTTTAGGCCACGTTACCGATTCTCCAGTAACTGGACCTTGCAGATGCTGTTGTATTTATGCCACAGTTCGTGAAACACATTGCACTGCACTCAGATCACCTCTAAGACCGACAGGCAATGATGATTTAGGTGAGTTACTTCTCTTTAGGTCCGTATTTGAATTACTTTAACTTACTTTGTAGAGGTCTGTTTTAGCTTTAAAATAAAATCATCTTTTTTTCTGTGCAAAAAAGTCACAATTAAATCAATAATGATTACATGTAAAAAATAAAAGGAGAAAACATACGATGGTGAATACTGTATGTACTGTGTAGTACAGCATATTTACATAGTTTGTAGAGTCGATATCATTCTGACACATTTATGCCAAGACTTATATCATGATTAGCTAGATAATTAGATAAGAATTAGATAAGAATTTGTAACATTTGATGCAGAGCAGCTTGTCTAATTTGAGTTTTAGTTTTCTGTGAACTAATAATGTGCTTTGTGAGGCGATGAGACTCATAAGTATAAAGAAAAACAGCCAAAAATGACACAGTGGCCACGATAGACATAAAGGACTAAGAAGAGATGCCATAAAGATGCAATAAATAGTTATGCAAAGGGACATAAAACCACTCCAAAGAAAGGTAAGTCTAAACTTTATTTACAGTAAGTGTCATGTTACACACAGCTAAGTGCAACACAGCGTGCTTTACAAAGTGAAGAGCAAAAAAAATATTTACAATAACATAAAGCTGTGAGAAAACAAGTGAGGTGTTTGGGGTGGATAGAAGGTGGATACTATGCAGAACTTACACACCACAGTGTTGAGTTTGTCCACTCGGCCATGACAGTTTAGGTTTAAGAAAGAAACATACTTCTAATCTGGTTAGGGTTAGAGAGAGATTGTGGTTTTATTTAAATGTTAATGCAGATATTGTGTATGAAGTGTTTCTCTTTTAAACCAAACCACAATCCTTTCCTGACCTTCACCCAGTGCTATAATGACTGAACAGTCATAAATCAGATAAGATCTGATACATTTTGTGTAAAAGAAAACAGGATGTTGTTGCATATATGTTGCCTGTGTTCATTTTCCTTATGTGAAAGCAGAGTATAATGAGCTGACACTCGTTTCCTTACAAAAGTTTTTGAGAAAGGTTACTCATCAACCACGCGTTGTCTGTTATGAGCTCATAATATGTGTTCTAATATTTCAGAGAAGTATCTAAGCACAGCTGTTGGAGGTTTGGTTTAGATGAAGGAGTACAAAGCACAATAATAAAGCATAAGTACCTCCAAATTGTTCTTCAGTGCAGCAACTACCAACATTTACCTTCCACTGGTTCAAGTCCAACCAGGGGACTTTGCTGCGTGTCATTTCCTATCTCTCTTCCTCCTCACTTCCTGTCATTTGTTGTCTTCTAAAGGCATGAAGTGTCCTCCAGAATACAGTTTAAACTGTCCTGCTGAACACTAAATAACTAATATTACTAGCTTTGCCATCATAAAAGTTTTTTGATGAATAAATAATAAGACTTTGTTCACA
Source organism: Microctenopoma steveboyesi (assembly GCA_032359275.1). Taxonomy (NCBI): domain Eukaryota; kingdom Metazoa; phylum Chordata; class Actinopteri; order Anabantiformes; family Anabantidae; genus Microctenopoma; species Microctenopoma steveboyesi. Next base: position 15,537,767 of record JAUMHF010000014.1, on the reverse strand, counting down.
TCTTTACAGCTTTTTCTAATTTTCTAATTAGCTGTTGTTTTTTTACATCTCACCTCTGTGTGCAAACCGCCTGCCGTCATCAGCGTCCTGTCCTCTTAGTCCAGTAAAAATAAACACAGAGGAGTGAAGGAGCAGAGACAGAGGCAAATGGAGACATAATTACAGAAGGAGCATATCTCAAGTGAGCTGTTTTTGAGGACACTGCACAAATGATGGTTGTTATTATACACAGGCATGCAGCAGAAACTCAGTCAAATCTGTGCATTCACAGCAGATTAGGTACCTGTCAGCGTTCACATCAAGTTGGATCCATTTTACCTGAATGTGAAGCATCAACATAAAAAGACTGAATCTGACAAAGATGATTCAATGAAGCATCGCAGCCTGTAGTGTTCGTGACTGTTTCCTAGTCTCAATAAAAGCCTGACAAATTAAAGCTGCAGAAGCTGATGTATTTATGTGTTGATTCGTTTTATTGTGTTCTATTTCTCGCACTGTTGCATTTCACATTATGACGAAAGACCCAGACGCGTGTTGTCTAATGGAAATGTTTTGTTGGGATGATCATGCGTTGAATATGTTTATGGATTCCCATAAAAGCTCTGCTGTAGTGGGCATTGTGCTGATGGGAAGTACCTACCTGCACCTGATGGTGAATGAAGTTGGCAAAACATTGTCCCTCCTCACACCTCTTGTGCGCAGCTGCAGCACACAATGCAGCCTGCTGCGGAATAACAACAGGTAGGCGGAGAGACACAGAGAGAGAGAGAGAGAGAGAGAGAGGAAGTGGTGGAGGATGCTTTACAGCCGCCGCCGCTGCTGCTGCTGCACTTTGCTCCTCATCTCGCCACAGGCAGAGAGTTTGCGTCCCACAACATCGGGCTTTTACTGACCTGCATTCGCAGACGACCATGCCTGTTGAGGTAAGTTTGTCACAAAGCTGGATTGTCTTATTTCTGCACCTGTGGCGCGTGCGTTGCGACTTTTGGTAACGCGCCGCGCAGCCTGTGTGTTTGAGAAGTTTCCGTGTCGATCTAGAGAAAGAGCTAATGATGGTGCCACGAGAAGAAACGATCTCTTTGTGTTCATAAGAGAGAGCCTAAACACGTCGGCACTAATGTGGAAGGGCCCCTCCGTCGTTTACATGTATTCAAACGAGCGTGTTGCGTGACTGCAGGTTTAAATATTCACCTGAAGCTGACGCAGCCTCAGAATAAAACTGCTCCTCACTCAGCTTCACGAAGAGGATCGTGTTGAGTTTGGTTGCTCAAGTAGTGGAGGAAGTGTGCATGTGTGACATCATCTTAGAAGAGTGCTTTAAAGTCTACTGACAGGTGTGTGAGCAACAGCACATTTACCTAAACATTGTATTTACGTTTTACTTAATTTTTCCCCACTACTACAGGGATTCTGCAGACTAAAGTGCAATTACTAATAAATGATGATTAGTGATTAACCACCTATCAGAAGGTAAAGTGGGTGAAGTCAGCTCCTCCTCTACCAGCTGCTGCTGCTGCTGCTGTTGTTCTAAGTAACAGATCTTTGACCCTTAGTTTTTATTACTAGAAATGTTCTTTGCCATCGTTTTTTTTTTCTTCATTTTACTATCTCAACATTTGCTGAACAATAGCACATAAAGATGACATTTTGTGCAGCCCAGGGTGTTGCATAGGCTAATGAGTCTTTATCCAGTACTTGGCATCTTGTACCAGTGCTAAAGAAACCTTTGAAACACACAGGGATGTCGGATAACTACAAGAAAAACGCAGGTGCATCAGTATTTCCAGCACAGAGCACTGATAGTGTCTGTTAGGCCAAACGTCGGCGCCGGGATGTGGACGGGGTTGTTGGATGGGTCAACAGCAAGCAGGACTTCCGCACAATGTCAGATATTGTGTGTTGGCACGATGGCAGTTCCAGGAAGTAATTATTTTATCTCTTCACGTAACCAACGTCACCAAGTTTTTGCCCAACCCCAACACGGTCTTTGTACCTAAAAGAAACCATGTTGCTGGTTTTGCACTTGAAGCAAGTCAAAAGTTTTTTACCTGAACTTGGAAATATCTCAAAGTCTACTAAATGGATTAGAACCACATTTTGTTCAACCTTTTAGGTGCAACGTTTCAACATTAAAAAACTGATATGGTATCTGTAGGGTGGATGTATTAACTCCTGTGATCCTTTGACTTTTCATCTTGCACCATCATCAGGTCAGACTGTAGGTTTGTCCAGTGTTTTGCATTTAAATGAAAACTTTAAAAATAGCATTGCCATAAGCCTCAGGTGTCATTTGTGTTTTGAGCTGATAAACAAATGTTATACTGACACTCTGAACGTGCTGCCCTCTGAATATCCTCACAGGGCAGCTAGCATGGCTGATGGCTCTTAGTCCTGCCTGTTTACAAAATGATGAGTGAATGAAACACAGAGCCAGGCCCTCCGACAGTCCTCTCTTGACCCAGGACAACACTTACCTTAAATTTATATCTGCAAGGACACTGTAACTATATTAAAAGCTAAAACACTTTCTGGAACTAGATGTATTCGTCTCTGGCACAGATTGTGTTTTTCTGATGGTTTGGCATTTTTGTGTGGAATTATGGGTCATTAGGGATAAGGTATTTATCCCACATGAAAACTAGTGGTTTATGCGCTAATTACCTGTAGATTCATGTGCTAATGTACGTTTGTGCAAATGTTAAATACATTTGAGAATAATTAGTGTAGATCCAGGTTTAAACCATGTCTTCAGAAACACCTGGAAATATAGACAAGGTTGTTGCAATGAATGTTTGCAAATCTGAAGTCTCTCTAAATATTGTAGTCAGGTGCAGTTGGTGGTATTTATATTGTATTTAAGATCAATAATATAATTTAGTTTATCATTGTTTTGAATAGAGTCGTGCATGTTAACCCTCCAAGCCAACACAAGGCAACTTAATGCTCAATCCAACTTGTTTGTGCTGTTACATCACCCAGCATACTTACAATATGTAAAGTACGGCAGAGGAAACCAAATGAACCACTAAACACCCTGCTCTCGCCACTTATCATTCTTATTATGAACAAGAATTACTTTTGGCGAGTTTCTTACTCAGATTAAAATATGCAAACAACCTGCTGCAGGGCATATCCTTGAGAAATGAGCTTTCTCGTCATGACCCTCTTAAAACAGTTTCATTCCCCACGAGTCAAACCACAATACCACATCCTGAGGCAGTGCTCAAAATAAATAGGGGCTTGTCTGTTAGGATTTAGCAGTTTTGCTATAGAGACAGAGAGAGGCTGAAATGTTTAGGAATGTAATTATATCATATGCACCATGTAGAGAGGTCAGGTAGCTAGGTGACTTGTGTCCATGGCTCTCATCCACATACAGCATAGCTCCAGGGTTTTCTGGGTTTCAAAGCTGATTTTGAATTAAAAACACACCACCTCTGTGCGAGCATCAGTTCCTCTCTTCCATTGTTCATAATACGTTCTGCATGGCAGATTTAATCTACTGTTGGCCCAGAACATTTTGGCTGCCAAATTGAGGTCTGATTCCCACAGTTTACACTCGGATTTTCTACTGTGGTTCTTTTCATTGTTTTATTTTTGGTGCTGGGTTTTCTTGAATCACTAACACTAAACATTTATGGACTCTGTACTCTCTTTGAATGCTGTGCAGCAGAGTTACTCTTGACAGCTCACGGCACATTATGTATGTATCAGATTTTAGGCAGACAGTGTAGCAGCACTGTCTTACAGCTACAACCCTAGTGCCAAGGTATATATTAGGAAGTTATATAATTCACCATATACAGAGCTTTTTAGATGGGTAACACACAAGTGGTTTGGTAGCTCCAAAAATATAAATATTAAATTTCACATTCAAAGTTACTTGCTGATGGTGTAAGATGTCATTGTCATTGTTCAGGGCCATTATACACTTTGTTTTATCCACTTGTACTTCCATACATACATACATCAACGTTTTATTTATTTATTTTTTTAGAATAGAAAAACAAAACCAAATTTAAAAATTCTGATGCATGTTTAAGAATTTCAAAATTAGGTATTGTCTCCTCATAAAATCTTCTGTTTCTGGAGTTCATTTATAAAATGTTTTGGTCAAATATCTGAGCAGGAATGCATTGAATCCTTGTTCACTGTTATGAAATAAGGGATTTGGTATGCAATGGTTTTGCAATCCTTCTTATTTGGGATCGAGGGCTGTTGCTGGAGATTCTGGAGTTAAAAGCAGTCACAAACAGTGGAGGTTCTGCATAGCGTAGCAGTACCCCTGACTCTGCGGTACATTGTAGAGCTTAGTAAGACAGATCAGACGTTTACATTTTGAAATAGAGATACAAAGGTGCGAGAGATTTTACTAAATCCTTACATGCTAAATGCAACGTGACAATCTCTCATGGTGCTGTTTTTTCTTCAGCTGGTGTGCTTTGCATGGCCTTTATGTGAATGCAGCTCATTGTGTAACTACTGTCTACCTCATTTACAGAAGCAGTGTACCTGTAAGATGCTGTTTCGGTAAATCACTAGGTGTGATCATTCATTGTTGAGGAGAAAAAAAGGAACTCATTGTTGGAGGAACGACGGCAGAGCTTCCCCTCTAAACCAGCCTCTCTGTCTAAAAAGATGTCAGCTGCCTCTGCGGACAGTTTAGGAACAGGAACCAAAACCTCTAAAGTGTCAAAGGATCAGAAAAAGGTAAGTAATTGAATTGTTTTCAAGGAAGGAAAGACCTCAAACATCCTCTCACTGTTGCACAATTAGAAGATGATTTCCTAGTTTTGATGACATTAGATTTCGAAGCTTTCAAAGACCCATTGGTCAGAAAATTGAAAATGTGTTATGCAACAGCTTTTTGTGTATAACGTCAACAGAGGTGGTGAACAAGGCGATTAGGCTGATCTGCTTTATTTTGTGGCTAATAAAGAGATTTCACCTCAGCTAAGCTTGTTGTTAGAAAATTCCCCAATTAGCTCGCTTGTCACTCTGTTTTTGTGTTGTTTTTTACTTGAGAGACTCCTTTGTTGTCTAATGATTTAGACTTTAACATGTATGTCTCAGTGGATTTATGTTGTAATACTTTCCCTTCATGGTTACCAAATGCTCATATTTCCACACAATCTAATGCAGCACTGTGCAAAACTCCAGTAGAGTTCATTAGAAAGTGAAAGTCCATACACACACTGCTACAATGTTCCTAAAAAGAATACACTTTAACTATACATACAATAATCAAATTAATTAAAATCATTGCAGTATCTGGTCAAGTCTCTTTGTGCTGAAGGCTCTATAGTCTCATGTTATGGCTCTGGCAAAGCTAGCAGAGGTGGCCATAGCTGTGCTTTGTATGATTTTTCAAATGGACACATTTCGTTATGAAATAGAAGAATAAAGAAATATTTTCTGAGCTAAACACTAAGTAGGCATTCTGATGTTTACCACATTCAACATCTCAGTTGGGTGTGTGAGCAATAAGACCACTAAAGAACTGACTAGTTAATGTATCTTTCCCCTGTTCTAAATTGTTAGCCGACAGAGGCTGCCCTGAAAGGAGCCATCCAGCTGGGCATCGGTTACGCTGTGGGAAACCTCAGCTCCAAACCAGACAGAGATGTTCTAATGCAGGACTTCTCTGTGGTGGAAAGCGTCTTCCTTCCCAGGTACACATTTAAAAGGAATTTCATAAAAAACATAAAGTGACATGTGTATGCTTAACATATCCACCACTATATTCTTACATTTACAGCTAATAAGTCACCTTCCTCCTCAACAGGTTGCTCACAGTGGCAGTCCCTGCGTCACACTTAGTTGAAAGCCCCTGGGCTATACTTTATATCCATACATTTTGCTGTTGATGTGTTACTGTACATTGACTCATTTCATGTTTTAACTGACATATATTTTGTTTGCATTTAAGCGAGGGAAGCAACCTGACTCCAGCGCATCATTTCCCAGATTTCCGTCTGAAAACGTACGCCCCGCTGGCCTTTCGCTACTTCAGAGAGCTGTTTGGCATCAAACCCGATGACTATTTGGTCAGTGCAGAGGCTCTTGCTGCCAAATTCTTCTTAATCAATGCAGTGAAAGTTTCCGCTGAGTTAATTGCCAAACGTTGCCTTGTATCATTTGGAATTGCAGTACTCCATCTGTAAGGAGCCTCTGATCGAGCTGTCCAACCCCGGCGCCAGCAGTTCCTGGTTCTACCTTACCAGCGATGATGAGTTCATCATTAAGACTGTGCAGCATAAAGAGGCGGAGTTCCTGCAGAAGCTGCTTCCTGGTTACTACATGGTAAGCAGTCAAGCACACTAGATTTACATATAGGAACATATTGATAATGTTGTCTGATAGTTGCTTATTTTTTGAATTAAGCAACTATCAGAAAATTTATTGTTTACTTTCTAGCCACTTTTTCTTTATGGCCTTTTGTGACACATTATGTTTTGTGTGTGTGTGCCCGTCCTTGTAAGTGAAACTGTCAGCCGTAACATGCATTGCATCACCTGCAAGCTTGCACCATGTTACTTCTTCTGCAAGAAACAAAACAAAATGGGGACAAACCCATAGAAGCATTGCTCTGTAGCACCTCCAGTGGTGGAAAACCTCCACAGCCCTTCATTAAAATACTTCCCTTTTACTCCTTCTCACACTTTGCTGCATATTGCACCTCCTCTACTTTGCTGCTAGTAGAAATAAATCTCCTGATAACTACTTCTGACTCTGAGATCCCTCTTAATTAGTTTTTTATAGCACTTATATGTATAGTCCTTAGTACCACTAATACTAGGATGTGGAATTTACATGTTATGCAAAAAAACACTTATATATTTACATGTAAATGGCAGATGAACACATTTCTTCTCTAACCACCACCTTTTTTGAACAGGTTCTGTGGTGAGACAGCACATAGGTTCGTCCTGTTTATACAGTTGTTTGAATTTAACTAATAAGTTACCGGTCACCTGTGGTGGCTGGCATTTTTGTCATGCAACGGTTTGGCTCATTTTTAATTATCAGGCTTTTAAAAGCTACATTAGGAGGGCAGTAAGGTATATGTGTGCACAAACTCGGGTTTCTGTACCAGTTTGATAAAAAACAACACTTGTTTTCTTGTTGTAGAATCTGAACCAGAACCCAAGGACGTTGCTGCCCAAGTTCTACGGTCTTTACTGCATCCAGTGCAGTGGTATGACTGTCCGTCTGGTGGTGATGAACAACGTTCTGCCACGTGCTATAAAGATGCACTACAAGTACGACTTGAAGGGCTCCTCCTACAAACGCCGCGCGTCACGCAAGGAGCATGCTAAGCCCTCGCCCACTTTTAAAGACTTGGACTTCCAGGAAATGCATGAGGGTCTGTACTTCGACCCAGACACCTACAACGCGCTGATGAATACTCTGAAGAGGGATTGTCGGGTGTGTTGACATAAATGATTTTATATCTATTAACTGGGTAGGCCGGTAATGTTTGGTCAAGCATAAACATAACACAAAATGGAAATGGGCCATCCTTTGAGGGTAGCGAATATTATTTGGCTATTCAGGCTACCTTATTATGTATACCTTATTATTTATTTACCAAAGTGCGGTGAGGATGGTTTTGGCCAAAAGGTGATTAGGATTAGATTAAAATCAGCAAGATTAATGCCCTAATGCTTTAACACAAACGTCCACAGCAAATGGTACAATGCTCATGGTAATCTTGAGAGCAGCTCAAATTGCTGCTGACTAAAACAGAGGGAACAACAGACTAGGTGTGACATCTCCATACACAAGTAGTTGTTTGACCAAAGATGATATGTTCTTTATTATTATCACAGCTTGAACTGTCACTAAAAATCTGTCCTGCCACGTGCCCTTTAAATGGTCTCGAGTTGTCATAATGACCTCATTAGCACCTGCCTGTTATGTCACTGAATTTAATAACAGTGGCCACTTGATGGAAGATTACCACACAGCGGAGCAAAGCATCTTATGCGTGTAATCAGGCTGAGCAGCTAGACCATGGAGCAAAAACTGGCCCGTCTGGGTGTAATGTGCTGGCATTAGGTTTTTCGTTAGTATATTTGGTAACACGATGAAAAGTGTCTTTGTTTAGCAGGTACTTTGTTTAGTCAGATTTAGGATTTAGCCTTGTTGATTGATTTGTTTAGCCCTTATATTTAATTTGGACCTTTATTGGCGTTAGAGAGGTGAACTTACAAATGCTTTTGGTTAGTTTAAAAACAACCATCCTTCCATGAATCAATCCAAAATCCTAAATGCTAAAGGTCATGAGTGCACTGGAACCTAGAGGCAAGGTGCACCCTAGACAGGTCACCAATCTACAATGCAAATCCAAAAATACAGTATGGAGACAATCTATTCACACTAATTAACCCTCTAACCTTCAACCACAGTAGCTGGAGAAAAATGACTTTTTACCCCTCAAATTGTCTGCTTAGGTTCAGTTTTTGTCTCTCATCAGGTGCTGGAGAGCTTTAAGATCATGGACTACAGTCTCCTGCTGGGCATTCATGTTTCGGACCGGAGGCCGCTGAACAGAGGAAGTCGATGCGACAGCAGGAGAGGACAGAAAGTGCTCTACTCCACCGCCCTCGAGTCCATCCAAGGGACTGTGAAGGATCCCGAACTGGTGGCTGATGATGAAACGTGAGAGAGTTTAATATGTAAAAATAGTCTTCAAACAACCCATTAAAGCTTGGTTTCATTGTAGACATTATAAAATTAATGTTAGTAAAAAGTGTAATGTTGATTCTTTTAGGTTTGGTGGGATTCCAGCCAAACATAGAGATGAGAACCTGCTCATCTTTTTAGGAATCATCGACATCCTTCAGTCCTACAGGTGTGCTCCCAGAATATCTCACACACACACACACACACACACACACTGAGAACAGGAAGTTGTCTCATTACCAGAATGATTACCAAATGTTCCCATTGTTATTTAATGTATTAATAAACACTATATTAAGGGAATATTGTGAACTTACGCGTAAAAAATCTAATCTGCATCTGGTATTTCAGGTTCATTAAGAAGGTGGAACACTCCTGGAAAGCTCTTGTACACGATGGGGTATGTGCTGTAACTTCACATCCTCCTTCTTAGTTGCTTTTTATCACATGTATTTACAGGAATCGTTTTCTCTCCCAGGACACAGTGTCGGTACACAGGCCCAGTTTTTACGCAGACAGATTTTTGAAATTCATGGGCTCAACTGTTTTCAAAAAGCTGCATCGTAAGTCATTCTGCGGACATAACAATTACTCTATATCCTCCACATACAGTTCAGTAACGTGAATGCACTTATACTTCATTTGTTTCAGCTTTAAGAGGAGCCTCTTCAAAGAGGAAGAGGGGCTCTCTCCATCCAGTCAGGTCAGTTTCTCAGGAGCTTCTGTCCCCACATAAGGATGAGAAGAAAGAGGAGAAGAAAGCCCAGAGCATGGACAACCTGGATGGAAACTGTGAGCTTAAACCAAAACATTTAACATCATATATTAGTTTTGCTTCTCTGATTTTATACTGACATTACTGACTGTGTGTTTGTTGCAACAGTTTACAGCTCCTCTAAACAACCCGACCTTGTTCCAAGACCTACTGTTTCTTTTGAGCCCATCCGGCAAGATGAAGATGATCTTGAAAAAAGGTAAGCGTAATAGTTTGTGTGCAGCTTTCAGTACCTATGAGTGAGCTTTGCCATTTCATTTTGAGCATGTTACCATTACTATTTCTGTAGATATATCTGAAACTATGAGAGGCTGGCAGTGACACAAATGGCTACTGAACAGTGATAATGTGAAGACAGTAGATGTTTATTTAACATGTTCAGATTCAGATTCAGATTTTATTTGTCACGTGCACAATCATACACAGTACAACCTGCAGTGAAATGTGTATGTTCGCAGATCTGTCTGTGGTTCTTGAGCTCACACACTTTCACACTTAAAACGACTGCTAACACACAAATGTTTAGCAGTTTTGTTTTGTTTTGTGCTCTTTTATTAGAGTAGGCAGAAGTGTCCATTTATTTTGGCCTACCCCTTTTTTTGTTACCATTTTAGTTTCCTGTTTTTAGGCTTACTACGTAATTTTAGTGTCCTCATTATCATTTTTATGTTCCAGTGCAGGCCGACAAGACTCCAGCTCAACAATCGCCCTGCACGATCCTCTGTCATGTCTCAGCAAAAGCCAATCAGACTCTGAACTAGACGTCTACTTGGTATGACATTTTTTATTTTATACAATCTGCATGCTAAACATCTTCACTTTCCCTGTCTGAAATGAAAAGAGTGACACTCTTCTATTTCTAACTTACTGTGAAGAAATTCCATCAGAAACCAATCATAAGTTAGCAATCTTTGACTTTCTAGTATACATTATATACATTTAATAGATTTCACTTTCCCTAACACTTTGTTGTTGGTGGATTTGGGAACAGTCCTTAAACTCAGCGGGTCAGTGGGTGCATTTTCAGAGTCACACAGTCTCACCCAGGCGACCCAGCTGGAGTTGATCAGTCCTGTCCACCACAAACTGTAAGCAGCAAATTATGCACATAAACTATTCTACAGGTTTATTTTTTTTACATTGATCTTACCTACATTACAAAGTCACAGGTGTTCTTCATTACTTAGTGTAACCAAAGTACAAGATGCCGAAAGACTAGAAGAAGTGAAGAGTGAACATCACAAAAATAAAAACCCTCATTACTGCTTCATTACATGGACGTGCAGTGTATGACTCAACCGAGTCCTGCATCCCCTGTGCCTCCATGAATTCCGTTTTCTGCAGCACGTCACTTACATAAGCATAAAATCCTCATTCGGGCTTAAATGAAGCCCACATTAAGCAGTTCTACTCCAGCTCTGTGGGATGCCTGCAGGCGAGTTAATCTCATCTCAGAGCCTCTGACAGAAGACAGTGGCTTTGAGAAATTATAAGGTTGGAAAAAATAAACCTCAGCTTTTGGACTGACAGTTTGATGATAGATGACCCGCATGCCCCCCCATCTGTTAACACTCAAGCCTAAATAACATTAAGACATCAGATCTAGCACAAATGTGTTAATTTGCATGATATATCCAATTATTATGTACACATAACTGCTGACTAAAGCTGACCTAGTATTTTACATATTGGAATGTCTGTTTTCATTCTTCTAGGCGGCCACTGGTTTTCAGTCAGTTCATTAAGGTATGATGATGAACATAGATTTATTTGAACTGATTAAGCATCCCTTTTTTGTCTGGCAAATCAGGGTAAAAGTACTCAACACATAGTCTCAGTACTGACAAAACAACGACATGTATGCTATTCACTTTAATGGACATCCTAAAATCTATGGAAGTCATTTGCTGCCTTATAGATTCAAACATAAAAAAGCCCCAGAATTGTTTAAAATAATGTCACAAGTTTAGAAAACTAACATCTACACCTACAATGAAGAGTTCACATGCATGTTTAGCAAAATACAAAAAGGCTGCACTGGATGTATAGTACATTTTTTAAGACATGCACAGTGAGGGGAAAAAAAGATGTGTAGATGTTATTATGGATTTTTTAGACAATGATTACTTTAGTATTATTTTATAATGAGGAGAGAGAAATGTCTTACTAACTAAATGTAACTTAAACCTGACAATATGTCAGGAGGCATGTTTACAGTGTGGAGTACCCATGTCTTGCATTTTGTTACTCACCTTGGATTGTCTGGGCACACTGCCAGCTTTATTTTGAAACTATAATGATCCTACTAAATCATACAAAACAGTGTTATGGTCAAACAACTACATTATGGTATTACAACTAAATACCTACCACAAGTCTTTACCTGAATCTAATCAAATTTTAAACGTGTACTCAAGTGAGAATGAAATGTGTATATGTGTGCCTGCCATACATACAGTTTCATTAAATGGGATTTAAAAACATAGCATAATGCTTGGATTATGAAACTGTGGAAATGTAAACAAAGACATGGAGGTCAACTGTTAATACTCTGTTGTAATTATGTAAATATGTAAAATAATGTCTTTTATTGTTGTGTAGTAAGGAGGAATAAGTGATGGCTCCCCTCCAGTCACCGGTACGTCTGGCCTTTGACCTCCGAGTTCCACGGATCAATACATCAGGACTTCACAACAGCATAGACACAATGGCAAATTATAGAAAACAACATGTTTGTGTCAGTTGCTTTAACATGAGGATCACTGTGTGCCTATGTGACTTTCCTTTTGAGTCATTCTGCCAAATCACTGTTTGTTTTTGTTGTAGAAATTCCATCAGTAACAGATGTGGAAACAGTTTGTGTATCAGAATCACTGAACTGCCGTGTTCATAAAAAACACTATTGAGCTGTTTCTTTCTCTACACTTTGCTGCTAATTTAAAAACTGATTTCTAGAGCTTTGGTCTCATTTTCTGTGTAAATGTCTAAACTCAGTGGCTGGATCGCTGAGGAAAGTAACCTTCTTGTTACTGAATCTGTTACAGAAAATATATTTTCCAGTCCTTTTCAAATCATATATTTATATGAAAATGAGATAATTCTTGTATCTAAAAGAAAAAAGCACAATATTGAATATTGATATGTTGTTTTGTACACATTGGGATTCTGTTTTATAGGATTTATAAAAAAGAGATGATACACATACTGTCATACACAAACTGCTGCCATCATGACAAAATGCGTTTCCATTTCTAGTATTTCATCATGATATAATTATCTCATTATTACGAAGAAACATGCTCACATCTTATAGGATGTAAATTAACATAAATTCTGTAATCACGTGTTTATAAAAGTCTTTGTCTTATGTCACTTCACTAGAGATTGTACATTTAGTCTTTATTAGGATTCAATGAAAACAGTGTGTCCTCTTATTCCTGACCAATGACCAATGGTCTTCTTTATGTCCATGTGCCTTAAAAAGTTGAAAATGCTTTTATGCAATTTATAGACTTACAAGTGTATTATAGAAATTGTTATCTGTGAAATAAATTATTTAATGTCCTTATATTGATCTGTGTGTTATTTATAAAAAAGTGTCAGAAATTACCAGACCATATTGAATGTATTATAAGAATAAAATGTTCATCAAGAAATTATGAACATTGGAATTTAATTACCCAGATAACTCAAGGCAAATTAGACTGATGACTGCAGGAATACATAGTGAAGAGACAGTTAAACCTAGAACCTAAAAATACTTGAATGTTTCCTCTACCAGAAAACAACAAATTGAAGTTGTAAGTTAAGTCTTTGAGTGCTGTAGTTGTAAAACATTTAAAGGAAATGTGAAAACCAAATTTATCACTTGTCATACAGAGAACTGGACACAAGAGGGAGCATAAATAATATAATGATAGACAAGGAAAGATATGGTGATGGCAAGGCTGCTCTTTGATTTGTATTTCTGCATGTGTGCACTGTCCACCACTACATGCTATTATTATATTATAGACTATTTCTATAGACTATTTCTTTTTCAACAATATCAAAATCACATTTTCTATTCCAGTTTGAATAGCTGTGAATTGAACCAGTTAAAGTCAAATGTTTTTTTTTTACTTTACTTTAGTTAGTGCTGCCAAGTGTGATATTGAAGTATTGCTGGTATTTTAGCTGAGAATTAACATTTAGCACATTGAAACTACTGATTGAGTGCACATATAAAACATATATATTGAGAGAGATCTATACATATCTCTATATATGTATTTGTTTCTCCTGTCATCCATCTTCACCTGCATCTCAGATGTAATTTGATTTCATTAGGCTCATGAGGTTAGCTGATGATTATTCATCTGTCAGCATTGACTCATGTTAACGTGTTTTAATAGGATTTCCTGTCTTCTAGCATTAGACATGCACAGTTAACCTGAACAGCTTCAACCAGGCACACAGAAATTGAATCACAGCCCTCTGCTACTTCTACACCCAGTACATGTAAGCTCTGGTATATGAGAGCAGACTATAGAATAAACAACTATTAAGGTGTTGTTAAGGAATATTGTTGCATTGTTATTCAGAAAAACTTGAAAGAAAATAAATCAAATTAATTGATTTATCACATTTATCACAGTTTGTTTTATGCCATTGTAATACGTTTTCACAATCACTTTCACACCATACACTGTATGTATATATTACTGAGGCTTTGGATTTCTATTAAAATCTACTATTTAGCTCTTAATAGTAGTACTAATTCTGAATGTATTTATTATCTGTTATAATCCGAGACGGCGAACAGGGGGGCATACTTTCTGAAAAGCCTATAGTAAAACTGTGAAATAGAGTAATGCATTTTATAAAGGTAAAAACCTTGCCTTACCTTTACCAGTCTTTTCTGGTCAACCTATCATTTCCGCTTGCTGAATGTGTCCAGTGTAAAATGAGTCATGTTATATTTAGGTTGCAGTGTGAGGGACTCAGAACAACGAAACCACCTCCGCACCAATGGGGAATCACATGGAAATACAATCCGGTCGCAGCTCTGCACACAACACACCTGCAGTTTCGAAACCACGCCCACATACCTGAGAGAACCAGGAAATCGCCTTAGTTGGACCTGACGAATTCAGAAGAGTCGCCTAAACATTTATCTAGTTAAACGCCTCACAGTCTTTTGTGTCACTCTGAGTTACACAGTTCGGATTGTTTTTATTTAGGGGCATAAAAACAGGGAAAAAACCGGAGTTTCTCCAGGTGAGTGCACCTTGAATTGTTCGCGCTTTTTGTCGACATGTTTTCTCCGTGTTTCACTGCCATATTAGGACATTGTACAGGTGCTCCTCTATAAGTCGTTTAGCGCCATTAGCATCATTTCTGCCTGTCTTGTCGTGGCAACAGTCACTTGTGTTTTAACTGGACGTTTCTGGAGTCAGCCAGGTTTTTATTTTAGTCTGACCTACATTGAGTCCAGGCCTCGGTGTAACAGTTGGCGTGTCTGCTTTGTGTTCATACCCGCATTATAGCCTCCAGTGTAAACACAGGAGACGCTGTCGTGGTTTGAACGAACCACAAATGCTTTATGAAGCATTTCTGTGTGCATTTTTTTTGTCCCGGTTAGCAACCAGTTTTGTGAAATCTACATTTTTCCCAGAGCTGTCAGTCTGTGACACTCAGCACGTATACGTGCCAACCTGCTGACTATACATTCAGCTGCTACAAGCAGACAGGCCAAAACAACAGGACAGCAGCTTCCTGGGCAGGTGTTGATTTCTATGATCATCAACGAGGATGTTTATTTCTGAATACATATTTCTACTCTTACTGTGGGGCTGCAGTATGAATTCACACAGCAGACATTTTGACTCACTTTCACTCAAGAGGTGTGGTAGTGATCAGTTGGCTCCACTCAAGTGAGGCAATGTGCGCAGTACCCTGGTTGTTTTATTATTTACGGCTGTGTTCTTTTAGAAGTTTCATTGAGCAGACACTGAATCCTAGGTTGCTGTTCGACAGACACTGAGTTAAAGACTCACCATGAAATATTATGTATCTATATGATGTAAACTGTCTCTGCCATTAGATCTAACATGTTCCTAAAAGTCCTGTTTCTTACAGCAGATGTATTGACTGGTAAATAAGCAGTAAGTTATGCTGTTGAGCCAGGGTGCACAATAATGGGATCAGCACCAAGGGAACAGGTTTTAGTTTTTTGCAACAATCCAATATGTCCTCGTTTTTTATGAATTTACAGTTTGCATCTCGAGATAATTTAATGTTTCCTCATGATCCATGATCCATCCAGCGCGTGCACTTGCTTTGTCTTTTCTTTGACTGTCAATCTCTCTCACTCTCTTCACACTCATCACAGATTTGTGACTGGCATGTGTCCCTCCATCTGGCCTGCACATGCATTGCATATGGACATTGCATAATGGCCTTGAGCTTCGCTAATGCAGTGCCACAGTGCTACTCCAGCACATGGTTAAGTGAGAGTGGGGCAGAGAAACAAACTGCTTATGTAAAAGCATTAAGAAAACCAACGGCTCCAACTACATTTGCTAACCCTCTGTGGAAAAAGGAGGGAAAAAAATAGAAAGCAATGTCGGATTTCATTAAATAGTGAAATCTTGTCATGAGAAAGGAGCCAGAAGAGTGGATCCAGTCAGATGACTGCATTTATAATTAAAATCTGATCCTTTTTAATAAGTAAAGACTGCAACCTGCAGGTTTGATGCTGTCCACACGAGTGCGTGTGCGTGTGTGGGAAGTATGTGAATGTTTGTCTGCATGAATGCATGCAGGGAAAGAAGATACAGCGGGGTGATTATTATATAACATAACATTAGTCAATCAAGATTTTCATCAGGCTTAATGTTGTTACAGACTGAAGCAGATTACTGCGCTTACTTCGTAGTGGTATTTTGGTAGTTTGGTAGTAGAAACATGTGGCCACATGTCACAAGCTGAAACTGAAACCCTGTCGTTGTAGATGGCAGCTGACCATCTTTATATGTATGATACAGATATTACATTACTACAAAAAATTAATTATTTTATGTCAGATTTTTGAAAATAATAGCTGCAAAAATAACAAAGATGAGCTGTGCAGAACTGGGGTTAAAGGGAACAAAGCCATTACATTTCTGTATTTGATGGATTGAGCAACAGATGTGCACAGGTGTGATTGTGTACTTTGTGCCTGTTGTCTGTGTGCACATGTTGGTTTATGTGGTGCTGGGATTTTTTTCCACACCTTTCCTTCTGGATGTGCTTTGGGCTGAAGGAGTGCTGTGACAGATTGCTGTCAGGAGTGGGATTATGATAAATCTGTGAATTTCATACTGCTGGATGAATTTTGTAAGGTTTTATGGTTCAGTCTGGTCCACTCTTTCACAGGTCTTAATTTGTGCTTCTCTCACAAAGACGACACACAGGGCAAATTTGAAAGACTCATGTCTCCCATCTTTTTTTCCCACTGTTCCTTTTGTGCTGTGGTTACCCAACATTTTTAAAAATAGACACTTGTTATTTTTGTGTCTCCCCCGCTGTGCTCCTGGTATTTTCAGCCGCCCTTGAAGTGCTGAGGGATTTCTGCTGCTCAGTGAAGACTGCAGTAGCTCTCATGGCATTGCCATTCACAGCATAATCCAGATGTACAGGCAGCTGGAATATAAACCCTGTCCGGAGTTTGCACTGGCTGGCAGCTCATCAAGAAGCTAAAGCGATTCTTACCCTCTTTTTTTTCCTCTTAGATTCAGCAAACAATAAGAAACTGATTTTTAATCTGTGTGGCAGCATATCATGAGTTTGTGCGAGGGGGATCCTGCTCCTTATCAAGAGGAAGTAGTTGGAGATGCACTACGGAAGTTCTCAAAAGATAAATTTAACAAACGTTCACCACACATAGCTCATACAGCAGCTGCTGGGAAACGGAGGTTTAAGAGTTCAAATTATATCAGGTGTCATCCTGTCATCCATCAGGTGGATCACATTGTTTTCCTGCATCGGCAGTTTTTACGGGGCAGTTGTCAACAATTGTCAGAAATTCTGTTTGACTGTTCCCATCCAGTCCAACTCATTGACAGTGGTGTATATAGTGGTTAGTTTTATGTTATTCCTTAATAGCATAAAGCTTTATCAATGAGCACAGTGATTATTTTAATCATATACATACATAAAAAGTCACTTGACCATCAAATGTGTTTTAAAATGTAGTTTTTAATGGTACCCAACTAGTTGGACATTTGCTACTAGAAAATGAAAATCAAAATATGAGCGCATAATATGAGGGTTGCCCTGGTGGAAGCATGTGACACTGCGTGATGGTGCTGTGTAGGTGTAAATGAGAAGTCTAAGCCTGGATGAGAGATTATAGGAGAAGGGGGCGGGGAGCATACATGATCCGTCAGGGCTTAGTACCACAATTATGCCAGCGGCTGTAGCCACAGCAGCAGTAGCAGCAGCAGCAGTAGCAGAAGCAGCAGCAGCAGCAGCAGCAGAAGCAGCAGCAGCAGCAGCAGCAGCAGCAGCAGTTTTGGTGGTGGCAGAGCCTACATTTTCATTAGTGTAATATCCAGAAAAGCTCCAGAATTATGTAAGAGTGACGTACTGTCATCCTCTCTCATCCGGCCCACCGCCTGACAGAAACGTGGCTGTTTGTTTTCCCTTTATCCTCCCCCGCTTGGAAAAGCCAAAAGGACATCTGTCAGAGTTGGCGGTGGGGGACAGGACTCATAGTAGCCGCACCACGGGGACCTCACCGCTCCAAGCACTGGGTGATTCGTTGTCATGGAGAAATTGATGAACTGAAGCGGGAAGAACAAGTTTACAGTCCTGACATGAAAGCGTGGAGATGCTCAGTCTGCTTCTGGTGTTGCATTTTAAATGTGTTCTATGATGAGTGATGGAAGTGTAGTCGCAGTCACAGCGGTGCGGTGCGCACTGGCTCTATTAGAAGATGAAGTTTAAGAAGTTCATCACAATTATGCAGGCAGCCATGGGGATTGTACCACTAAACAAACGGGAGCTTCTGCCACCCGGCAGGAAACTGTGGAGACCCCCAGGGTGAGTTTGATGTGTCTGAGTTATCTTTAAAATACTCTGTGTGCTCTCATGTTTGAACTACCACAGCTCACTGGTTGGGCCACAAAAGATGAAGAATAGAAAAAAATACCTGTTGTGACGTCTTCAAGGGTCCGTTCACTGAGTCGTAAAAACATGCTTTCGTCTAGTAGTTTCTGCTCATGCAGATGAGTCACGAGAAGGTGAGTCAGAAACTTAATAATATAATTCATATTCAGTAGTACAATACAATAGTGTGCTTTTCATAGTACTAGCATTAGTACTATTTATGCTTGTTTTCTAAACTACTAGTAGATAATTTGTTGTACTTTCAGGAAACTTAGTAGTAGAACTGTAGTTAAACACAATGCTGAGGAGGCCTCCAGTGCCCTGCCTCACAGAACTATGTGACAGCTTGGCTCCATTTACTTCAACTACGACACTCAAATACTTCTGAATGTATCTGTGACAAAAATAATATAGTTTTATAAGAAATATTATAATAACTATGGGGACACTTCCGATTCTGATTTACTATTTTTAGTACACTGTGATAATATTGTATTCAATACAGACTTTTACCTTTCATGGACTATGTGCGTGTTTCAGGCTCTAAAAAGGTCACACAGTGTTGATTAACCCATTAGAAAGGTTTGCTTTGTCCCATCTTCTACTACTGGAGACGCATCTACTTTCAACTCATGTCATCTGAAATAGCAGTACTTTTACGTAGTTTTTAGTCATACGTTTCCAGAGTGCTCACCACAGATTGGCCAAGACTCATCTTGGGACAAAGATCTCACTTTAATGAGAACTGTGGATACTGGGTATGTATGGTCAAAATGAGGTAATATGTTAATGCTCCCACACCTAAACCTACAACTAAATCCTCATTTTGTGGCACAAAAGAGTTTAATCTGGGGTTATTTTAAGATAACATAACTTGTGTGTAAAAGTAGTAGCTTTAGTCATGCAGTGTTGGCGTGCTATCGCAGCAGTACGTGACTGTATTCATGGAGACAATCTGAATGCATTAGAAACCTAATTTCTGGCTTGCCGCCGTAAAACCTTTTCAACTTGAAGGAAAACTTCACAGGTTTGGACATGTCTTACTAGCTGTCAGGCCGAAGAGGCTGCACATGAAGCAAGACTCCAGATTCTAGCCTGGTCTTCCAGGGGCCTTTGACTTTAGTCTGAGCCATGTATGACTGCCTAAGTTTTGGAAAACGTGTGACATATTTCATTTTAAATTTTAGCATTGTCTTTGCAGTATTTTAGATTAAATCTAGGTTTTAGCTATACAGATAACTGCTACCACCACAGTTATTTTCTGTGGTCCCGTGTCTTTGTTTGAACAGGGTAGTGACGGCTCTCTTGACCTCATATAGGTGGTTAACAATTCCAATGCTTGAAATCCACTCTAGATCTTTTAAGTTTATATAACTGACACTGATCATCAAACCAGTTGTGATGGTCTCCCAGAATTAAGATGAGGATGTACACTAACAGCTTTTTGTGTTACACTGACTATTTTAACACAGATCAATGATCGTTAACCTTTTTTTAGTCATGCATGTAATTGATTAGTTGTTAGAGATCATACCATCTATTAACAGCATCTGTTTCACTCTGTTTGCACAGGGACCAACTTGGTTCTGACCAGACGAGCACTGACCTGCTTAAGTACAGCCGCAAGTTCTGCTGGTCCAGGGAAGCCCAGTATTTGTATCTTCGCCGGCTTTCTTCCCGCAGCTTCTCTGCTATTACGATGGTATGTGGTTTACATTTCATGCTGTAGACATTCCCTCTGAATTATCTGTACTTTTGCACTTGAATATTAAAGCGTTTATTATACTGTAGTCTTTACTGTTATAAATCCACTCACATGGAAGCATGAGGTAGCTATGTCTTTCCGTACATGATTCTTGAAGAATTGTTAATTTCTTTCTATACACCCACCTCAGAGCCTGTTTGTTGCTGGTGTTATTTGCATCCATCACAGATCTGTCTATCTTTGGTGATTTCCATGTTTTAATGTCACTTGGAGGATTGTGCCTTTTCCCTCTGATGAAATATTTTAATCTTATGAAACTCTTTTATAATCCCATCATTGGATAAGCTAAATGCATGCATTTTGCTTTTTTTTTAGGTTTACCCAGAAATAGTTGGTAAGCTGCAAACAAGGCTGCTTCTCCCCTAATGGTGATCTGGACATGAGATGAGATTTAGTGACTCAGTGTTTCCCAGACTTCTGTTTTATTTGAATAAAACAATGCTTTAGTGACCTCCCCCCTCCTGCATTCACAGCGATGATTAACCAGAGAGACATGGCATGTCCAGGAAGCTTCATTGTTTTAATGACTGGGTCGCACAAATTATTCAGGCCGGTGAAGCTGCTTTGCATTAGTATGTCCCATTTTAAGCCCTGCTTCACATGTTTCAGTGAATATAAAATTCTCTCATTCACTCAATTGACCTGAATATTTCATGCCAGTACTTTATTCTGAGTACTAAAATTTAAAGACGTGGCTAAGGTAGAGGCAAATGTGCACTGTCAATTTGACAGTGCAAATTTGCACAAAGTCAGACACTGAAAGAAACAGTTAAACAAGTTTGATGTGAAACTATTTAGTAGAGTAAATGTAATGTTGGTTGGTTGTTTTGAAGGTGTGTTCCATCTTTTTGGGAGTTTAAAACTCTAATTGCAGTGAACATTTTAGCATTTACCAGTGAGATGCTTCACTAAACGTAATGTCTCTCCCTGCACTACGCTCTGCAGCGTGCTGTATTAAATCTGTTTTTGTGCTGTCTGGGAGCCTCGCAGCAGGCTCTTAGAAAAAAATCAATGGGAATTTAGGACGCTACCATCTCAGAGGTATTAGAGGGGCGAGACTATTCAGACAAATAGCTTTAATGCAGGTAAAGTTCGTTATTACCGATAATTAAATGAATATTTAGAAAATAAAAATTGGGTTGAAGTTAAAAGGTGATATGTGAGGTGCTCTCGTAGGTCATAATTTTCTTTAAATTTAAATCCCGTCCGCTCTCGTTTGGTATAATCTGTATGAAGCTACGAGTTGTCTGCGCTAATGTTTGCCCTGGATGTTAAATTCTTTTAATGAAGTGAAGTGCGACTGTCAAAGTGAGGTCGACTGTTGTACACTTATAAGCTTTGAAATTCAGAACTTCATAACCGAACTCCGACTGGAAACGTCTAATTAGTGTTTGTGGAGCTTCAGCTCCCGTCCCAGACAGTTCAAAGTGCGTGATGCCAGTTAACGGCGGGGGTCTGCTCTCTCTGAGCAGACACGCCACTCACTATTTCACCGTAAGTATAATAATAATAATATGATTTATTTACGATATTTTGTATCTGTTTTTCCATAAATGCCGTTAGTAGTGAATGTTACTTAATGACTAATAACTCTGCTGAAGCCTGTTACACCTGCTGTTTTTGTTGCCGTTAGTTTGCGTTCGCTCCCAGCTAACAGTCAGCGTAGTTCAGAACGACCCCCCCCCCCCAAACACACACACACACACACACTTTGAACATCTCCTGCTAATGTGTCGACTTTCAACCTGTTGGGTGCATATTATTACAAACCAAATTGTGTAAATGTCCAAAAGTAAGTTGGTTGTATGCTGATGTGTTGCTGTGCCCCGTGCCTCACCTTGTCACTCCGCTCTGTCGCCAGTAGGAGGCAGACTTGCACAGCTTTTGTCTGAGCTGTGGCAGCAACGCAGAGAAGTAATAAAACATTTGCACACACTGCAGGGAGGGATTGGTGGGTCGTGTTGAGTTTAAAAGACATTTGAATTGCAGTTAGGGAACAGACAGTAAATACCTTTAATGCAGACGTTTTCAGAAAGTTATAAACAGCTTTGTAGCACATACAAATAGATGTACATACAAATAGATGAATCATGTGATACATTTTAGATATGTGAATGTCAAAGATCCCTAAGTGGGACTATTAAGAATTGATGTTTCTGAGTGCTGAATAAGCAGAAACATTAAGGTTCACAGATTATTTAATATTTTATTTGTTGTTTTAATGAGTTTCAAAGAAAATTCCACAGCTTATGTTATCCTATTTTCACAAAGAGACATCCCTGAGCAGTAGACCTGAAACATTTAGTGGATTAATCAGACGGTTGGAATAAAATAAGGCATCTGAGTAATTTTCAGCTTGTTCCAGCTTCTCGGATGTGAGGAATTGCCATTCTCTCACTTTTTTAGTATCTTATTGTAATGTCCTGAGATTTCCTGACACAGCCACAGAATGAGTGCCATTGCCAGAGTTTTGACTAGAACAGGCACACACTGCTTGGTTTTTATTTCAATTTAAATAGAATGTTATCTCTAAATAATTTGTTTTCTCAGTCACGTCCTGCAAGGATGACCCAGTATTTCAACCTCTCTCCCCATTAGTAGAAATATGTTTGTGCTTCGTTATGTAATAACTCAGACTCGGGAGACTGCGACTTATCCAGCGGGCCTGCCTGCTGGCAGCCCTCACAATCAGATCGCATTGTACAGGAAGGCAGTCTGGACTGGTTTGGCCTTGTCCAAAATACTTTCATCAGTATTCATTTATCTCTCTTTAGTAATTTTGTTTTTTTTCATGTCCACACAGTGATATTTGCTGCAGTTTTGTTTTTGCTTTGACTGCTGTAGAGTTCTTCAGTTTCTCACCTTATTCAACAAAACTCAATCAAACGTAAAATAAAATGTAAAATGTGATTATTTTGGTAACAATTTAAGATGAAATTACAGATGGACATTTCAAAAGTTGCTAAGACAAAAAAATCTCTGTACTGCAGGTAATATTTGTCATGTTTCTGTTTTCTGTTACTCAGTCCTGCAGGATCTCTGTGGTTTCTGTTACTGCCGCTGGTCATCCAGTTTTCCCTTGTAGGCCAGAAGATCAAAAAAGTGGGTTATGATGGGTATGCTGCCAGCCTGACTCATGTCCCCGTTTCACTAAGCCTGGGCCTGAGATGTCAGCGGCACACTATTTTCTTTTCACCTCAGCTCCCAAAAACCAGCAACGTTAACACGCAACCCTTTATAATGCAAATTGTCACTTGACTCACATTTGGTGTTTGTTTTTGTAGATGTGTGGTTGAACAAAACTCCAAATCATTAACCTCCAAAACTTCAAAGAGCGTTGTATATTATTTTGGAGCATCCGTCAAACCCAAAATGTGTTGTGCGATTTGTTGTCGTGTTTGTGGATGAACACTAGCGTTTAATCACCTCATGCTTGTGCAGGAGTTGGTGTGTCTGTATGTTTACACTGTCTGCAGACGGTGGGATTTGTGCTGAATGTAGGCCAGCAGAATCTCTCTTACGTCAAAGGGAGGCAGGCGGGTAGATGCAGGGAGAGAGCTGCTGGTGGTTGTGCAGCTGTGGCCATGGAGGAGGCTGTGGTGCACATCAGTCTGCCAGAGCACCGCTGGCGGTGAACAGGGAGAGACACAGATAGGACGATACGGAGAGCGCCAGCGATGAAGACTGTTCTGAGCCTGCACAGGAAATGGGCCCATGCGGTCAAGACCATACGCATCCTACAGGGGCTTGTGAGTGAGATTCTTGTAGCTTGGCTCAAATTTCATCAGATCTGTGGCAAATGGCAGCTGGATCTCACTGGTTCCTGTTGTGTAGAGAGCTGTAGAGAGTTTTGTTGAATTAGTTTTGTTGGGAATTGCTACCTGCTGCTGTTACTAATCATTTGGGATTAATGTTTTTTTATTGTTGGTGTAAAGAATGATGTTGGCAAAATAAAACTGACACGTGGTGTGTTTTTAGCAGGTACTGTGTTTAGATTTTAGAAATCAACATTATACTTTAGTCTTAAGTGATGGAAGATTTAGTTAATTTATTTGGATAAGTTTGGGCAAATTGGATTGATTGATCTGTTGCTGAATTGGAAACGAATGATATGTAGATTTTCAGTTTCTGCATCTCTAATGCAGATGTGTGTTTTCTCATTTTCGCATTTGCGTTCTTTCATGTTACAATAAAACCACCATTAGTTCTTTCTGGCTGACCTCTATTTAGGGTTAGGAGTTGTTAACGAATAATTTATAGTTAAATCAGTAATGAGACACTAATCAGCTGCAACCCTAAACTCTGAGTTGTCTATTTGTTGGTATCTGAAGTGAGATTTTGCAGGTGTTTATTTCTGTCATCTGTCTGTAGCTTAATTGAAAAGAAAAAGTTTCATCCCGAATTCTCTTTTAAGTAATTTATGGAAACCTGACTGATGTTTAAGTGTAGTTATCAATATTTAAACAGTAAGAGTCAGACATCACTTAGTCAGAGTTGTTGTAAACAGCTGAGCCAAGGCCTGTCATTGTTCTTAAGGGAGCTCGTGGTTGTGTAACGACAGCATAGTCTGATGAACTGGCTTTGTTGTTACATCATGTAATACATTATTAATCTGTTCAGTGAAATGAAACCGACCTTGGTAATCTTTCCTTTCTGTCTACAGAACCCGGTCATGGAGGAGACCGTGTGGGAGCAGTATACCGTGACCCTGCAGAGAGTGAGTCCATCTGTAACCAACACACCAGACCTCATTTTATTTACAGTATTTGCATTTTAGCCATAAACCCAGTGTAGTAGTGGTTCACACAGTGCATTTTATTTATTATTACCACCAACACATAATAGATCCTATATAACTATAAACCAACTATTAATGTAACACACATGTCCCCACATCCTAAATGAAAGCCTAGTAAGTAATTAGTTAATAAGAAATGTGACTTATGACGCTATGATGTCACATCTTTGTTACCTTGTTAAATGTGTATATGCCACATGTGTATACATATCATCAGCAAAATGAAGCAGATTCTAAACCGTTGTTCATGTAGTCATAACGTTAATGACTACATGAACAGAGCAAACCAGTTGAGCTTAGGTAATCACCATGATGCGTTCATTGTCTCGTGCCGTGGTTCACTAAAGCCAGAAAAGCAGATTTAGTGCAAAGAGGTCCTCTGCTGCAGGCATGTGACCCCTGACTCCCAACCTACCACAGCTGTCACACTCTGCTTTTGATTCTCTTCTACCATTTGTTAGTTCTCTTTAACTGTCTAGTTCTCTGCTGCTGCTGCTGCTGCTGCTTCTCCGGCTTGTTGTGACGTCCTGGAAATTTCTTAAGAACATGACACTCAACATTTTCATAACTTAATATTCATCTGCTCTTGGACCAAGGCATACTGTATTTATTGATACTTCGATAAAGTCAAATATTTTGACATATAGATATGAATAAGGTGGAAACAGGCTAAATATATACAAATAGACATTGTTGACATTTACAGCAAACATATTTTATTCCATCCGTCCATTATCTTCCGCGTATCCGCAGTTGGGTTGCGGTGGGTGCTGGAGCCTATCCCAGCTGTCTTTAGGCGAAAGGTGCCCGAAGATAGATGGACGGATCGCCAGTCCATCGCAGGGCCATGTTTTATTCCAATTAATTTGTATTTGATAATGGATTGGTTCTTCATATAACCTAATATAAGGAACAATTGTTAGAAAAGGAAGAAATTGTCTGTCTCCTTCTGCTGTCTTCCTTTATTTCTGCCTCTGCTCACGCTGTCTACATGTCTGTGCCTCCATGGCCATCTGCTAGAGACAGAGGGCAGTGGTGAATTGTGATTTTTTTTTTTTTTTACTGAAGTACAGATGGAAGGGTGGGGATAAAGGGAGACGGTCATTAAATCTCTGACCTAATCTCATCTAAACTAGAGCAGTGACAGGTAGAATCATTCAGAGCCCAAAACACGTTTCCAAAGAAACACTGAGCCTGACTTTAATCCAAATTTCAATCATATATTGTGGAAAGAGTATGCTAACACACAGATATATATGCTCATACGCACTTGACATTAGATATAGATATTAAGTATTTGCCCTCTTTCCGATTTCTTTATTTTTTTTACATTTACTGACATGTAAATTAAAGATCATCTAATAAAATGTAATATTACACAAAGGAAAAAAATGTAATTAAATAATCATTTAAGGTTATTGTTGTAATATTACAGTTTTTTTGATCATACAAAATAATAATTAAGACAAATATGCAACAATATATTGCACTACATGGACGCTACAGAAGATGGTCCTGCAGGCACTGCATACATGGCTGTAGTATACAAACTGTAATCACAATCCCTTTAATCGCTATGTACACTATACACACAGTCGTGATAATACAGTTTGACACACATCACATTTTACAGGATTACACATTATTTTCTCATTTCTCTTACTCACACACACACACAATAAATAAAAAAAACTAACATGGAGACTCCACATAAAGTCTGTGTTTTCTTTTTCTGTTCTCAGGATCCAAAAATGGGCTTTGGCATTGCAGTGTCAGGGGGGCGGGACAACCCAAACGATGAAACTGGTGAGACATCAATCGTGGTGTCGGACGTCTTGCAAGGAGGACCTGCTGATGGGTTATTGTTGTATGTACCTAAACAAAAATTACTTTTTGTTTAGACTTATTAATCTGTGTATGTTAAATTAGAAGAGTTCACTAACCGTGATAGAAACGATTTCCCTGTCGATAAGAGACATAGATTGATTGATTTGAAGTTGAAATGGCCTGGCTTTACACTGTGACAATAAAGTGTGTGCCTCATTTCTTCAAGCTTTCTATTAGTAGAAGTTTATTTCAGGAATCAACATCCACATTTATCAACTTGGTAAAAAGCTTGTATCCGTTTTTCAATTGAGCGTGTTTAGCTCATATCAATGTGTCTGTGTTTAGTGAGAGTGATCGAGTGGTGCAGGTGAATGCCACCTCCATGGAGGGGGCTATGCACTCCTTTGCCGTCCAGACGCTCAGGAAATGTGGCAAAGTAGCAAAAATTGTAAGTAAAGAATTTGGTTTGTTGTTTGAACCTTGTTTTGTTACTAAAAAATGAAACGTTCATCATCTGTTTTCTGTCTGCTGGTATGTCTCCTCTTTGCGTGGAAGCGTGGATGTTTGTCATAGTAATGTTGAATTTTCTTTATTTCAACGCCTTTTTATTTTGAATGAACAGACAGTCAAGAGGCCCAGGAAAGTTCCGGTTAATTTGCTAAACCGTCCCCCATCACCTGACGACAGAGTCTTCAGCAACGACTACAATGACGATTACAACTACGAGCAGGACCGCCGCAGTGTGTACAGCGCCCGGAGCGGCGGTGGGCGCGACCACAGCATGGAGAGGGAACGAGGCATGGGAGGCTACATGGATTCTGGCTACCAAACGCGTGAACGTGACTATGACAGAGACTATGAGCGACCACGGGAACGTGGCAGAAGCATGGATAGAGACCTCAGTCCAGACCGGCAGTACAGGAGGGACGGTAGCAGAGGTCGTACTCTAGACAGGGAGCGCAGCCCAGATCAACGATCCAAGAATGAGCACATGCTCAGCCGCGACTACAGCCCAGACAGAAGGTACCGCAGCGAGCGTACCTTGGATCGAGATCACAGTCCCGATCGCCGATACCGCAGCGAGCGAACCCTTGACCGGGACTACAGCCCGGACAGACGCTACCGCAGCGAACGAACACTGGACCGCACCAATAGCCCTGATCTGCGCTACAGACGTGATCCCAGCTTGGATCGGGGACGTGAGCGAATCACCAGTGACCCACGAAAGTATGATGACCCGCCAAAGCGAAGTGGGAGCAGGGACCGCCTGGAGCGTTCACCATCACCTGCCCCTATGCCTATCCCTCTCCCCCGCCCTGCCCGGGAGTTGGAGCCACTGGAGAAACCAGTGAATGTGTTGCTTCTCAAGAACCGGCCCAACGAAGGTGAGACAGAAAACTCAATGCTTGTTTTTTAAAAAGACATTGTGATTAAATATCACAATTATGTTTTGGCAAAGCTGCACCTTTGAGAGAGCTTTTGTATTCATCAGTATTTATCTTTAGCTGTAAAAAGCGGTAACATCATAGACAAAGATGTTATTTTAAATGAATGCATAAAGATTTTACTGGACTTGGGCCATCTTTTCCAGAGTATGGTCTCCGTCTGGGCAGCCAGCTCTTCATCAAAGAGATGACCAGCACAGGTCTTGCCAACAGGGATGGGAACCTGCAGGAGGGGGACATTATCCTAAAGGTAATGTTATGATTCACAGTACAAAAAAAAGGCGTATTCAGAAGATTGCATGTTGTTTGATAAATGACTCATTTGATTAGCAAAGTTGTTTGTAATCAGTTTTCTCCTTCCTGTTTTGTTTTCATGGAGCTGCAGTTCTGATTTTCCTTTAGTTAATGCAGTGACAAGCATCTGGCTGTCGTGTTTCTCTCTGACAGATTAATGGCACAGTGACAGAGAACCTGTCTCTCAGCGATGCGGGGAAGCTGATCGAGAAATCCCGCGGGAAGCTGCAGCTGGTTGTGCAGAGAGACCGCCGACAAGTGTTGATCCGAGTCCCCCCGATGGTCGACAGCGACTCAGAGCTCGATGGTGAGAGACTGTCGAAACTGAAAGGCAGCAGGTCCTATCCAGCATAGAGGCAAACCTGGCCGCCATCATCACATATAAACCCACTGCATTTGAATTTCATATAAACCAACTGTGCAACTGTTGTAGGTGTTTTGTCCATCAAAACTGTTTACCCTTCATAAAATAAAGATTTTACTCTCACATCAGTTTTTAGTTTTATTTAAGTAATATTACTTCATGTGTATAAATACTTGACAAAGCAGGAAATAGACCCATGAGCTAACCAGAAACTCATTCCCATTGCTCCACTATACTTACTCGCTCTTTTATACCTGTTTTTGATGTCACATGACCAGACGGTACGCTGTGATTGGTCTACACCAATCTAGCTAAGTGGTGTGTAAGTGGATTGTTCACTGCCCAAATGTTTACGGGAATAGAACAGCCAGAAGAGTGGTGACCCACTTTGTCTGGTTCTGGGACCCTGTTTGTGTTTGTGATTTGTGTATGTCTGCATGTGTGAGAGTGTTCACTAGCTTCTGCCAGGGTGATCTAATCCCACATCATAATCCTGCTATTGGATATGACAAAATTTCATTATGTTAAGGTTCGCACCACTCTGCCTTTCAAGATCCTTGTCTGAGAGAATCTCTGAACAACAGGGACAGACTTTATCATTCCCGCTGTGCTAGAAAACATAAACCCTAAAGGACTTGTTGACTTTCAGTGTTTGTAGCTGTGATCAGGGAGTTGATATAATATATAGAAACGTATATCTTAGTGTGTGTATAGTGATCTGTGAGTGATTTGACCTTTTATTAGCCTGGTAGAGCTATGGTTTCTCTGCTTTCACGACCAGTAGTAGTATTTAAGTAATGTAAACGTTGCATTATGTAATTTAAAAAGCGCTGGTGTATCGCAGAGAAGTCTCCCTCGGTGCCCCACACCTGAACATATAACAGACTATGTTTTTGTTGCTGTGTGTTTTCAGATATCTCGGAGATCGAGTCGTACCGCTCCTACTCCCCACAGGACGACAGGCGGGGCCACCACTCCGACCTGTCCTCCCACTCCTCCAATGAAAGGCTCAGAGAGAAGCCCAGGTAACCTGTCACTACCTGCCCAACCACAGGACGAAATTCCTTCTACCACCTAAAGATTTAACTGCTCAAGTTGGGCTTGAATGTGCTAAGAATCTCCAGAAATGCAGATTATGACACACAGCTTTATAGTCCATATAACTGTCTTTACAATTGGGGCAATTTTATAATTCAGTTTTGCTTAATGAATAAATCCATGAAATAGTTTAGCCTCCGTGATTTTATAATTTGAAAAAAAATCAGGATAATGCAGGATTATACTCATTTACGCTTCATAAATCTTAATCCATCACATGAAATTAAATAAAAATAACTTCTAGCATCTAGGATTTTCTCTTTACCTGTGGACACATTTTAGTTTTTATCTTGATCGGTGTGACTGGGTTTGGGGGTTTGGCTTTCAGGGTTAGGTTGTTATTGAATAAACACGACCTCCAGCTGGTCACAAGGAAGTTCCATAAGAAATTAGTTCCATATTTTTTACACATTTTATGATATTATCAGAGAGGATCCACCCAGCAGGCTGGCAAAAATGGGCGCTTTGCCAACACCATTCAGAGGTCCTGACAAGGTCGTAGAGGACACGCCCAGTTTGCAGGCAGAGAGGGAGGAGCCACGATCAGAAACTCCACCAGGTAAACATGTCTCTCTCTGAATTCTCCCAACTACATACATTTGTTAATTAAAAAAATTAAATGTGTTGTTTTTTGTTCTGCACCAGCAGTCACTGTGGCCCCAAAAGTTCAGGCTCCAAAGGTGCTAACTCCAAAAGTGCCACTAAAGCCAAGTGTAGAGGACCAAGAGATATATGGGTCAGTTTACTGTGACTATGTGGTTCTTCATCTGTGTTTGACATGCATATACCTATTTAGTTTTTTCTTTCTCCCTTTTTTTAATGACATGGTTTGAACGTTTAGGCCGAACACGGTGATGGTGCGCTTCCAGAAAGGCGACAGTGTGGGTCTGAGGTTGGCGGGAGGAAATGATGTCGGCATCTTCGTTGCTGGCGTTCAAGACGACAGTGCAGCAGAGCAGGAAGGTCTCCGCACAGGAGATCAGATCATGAAGGTGACATTTCTTCTCCGATTACATGTGCTCTTGTTCCGATGTGTTGATCAGGATCCCTTCATAAGCTTAAATAAGCATAAAGAGGAAATACTAAAATAAACAATAATCTGAAAACAATAGATGCAAAAGGAGGAGAAAGAAATGTAAATAATGTAAAACCAGAATCATTAGAGATTAGAAGATTAAGATTAGAACCTTGTCTCTTCAGGACCCTCAGCAATTTATAGCGAAATATCTATTACTATTTCCCCAGCTGGTTGTGTAATCATATTCTGTATTTTTAATGCCATCTCCTGTCGTCTGTTTCAGGTGAACACCATGGACTTCAGAGGCATGGTGCGTGAGGAAGCTGTCCTCTACCTCCTGGACATTCCCAAAGGAGAAGATATCACAATTCTAGCGCAGAGCAACCCTGACGGTACTGTGGCTTTATAAATGACTTCCTTATAAAGCAACAAGCAATAATAATAATGTAAAATGTAGCATATGCATTCACCCGGCCACAAACATGATGGTGTGAAAGTTACCTGCATAGCAACAAATCTACTAAATGAACTGATGAATTCACTCAGTTCAGTTTGATTTCTTTTGCACCAAGTCACAACAATATAATCTCAAGGTACTTTCTATAATGATATGTGATATGATCATCAAACCATGTGACATTCAGTGACTTTCTCCAAATGTTTTCTCTCTCAGTGTACAAGGACATTCTAGCGTCCAGCAGAGGCGACTCTTTCTTCATCAGGACCCATTTTGAATATGAAAAGGAGTCACCACAGGGCCTTTCTTTCTCCAGAGGGGAGATCTTTAAAGTGACAGACACACTTTATGATGGCAAACTGGGCCACTGGCTGGCCATCCGCTCTGACAAAGACAACCAGCTGCTGGAGAAAGGAATCATCCCCAACAAGAGCAGGTGTGTGTGTGTGTGTGTGTGCGTGTGTGTGTGTGTGTGTTGGGGGGGTTGTGTATAGGTTGTGTGCATGTCTACGGGCACAACAGAAAGCAACAGAATAAACATAATATCTGGGAATATACCTGCTGTTTTCTACACACGGTGAAAGTGTGTAGCCTGCATTGATTGGGAACATCGGTTTGAGTGAGGTCAGCCACTCGTCTAGTCCAGCATTAGAATATATATTCAACTGATCAGTATTAGCGTCACATCCTAGAGGAGCCATCAACACTCAAGATTTAGATTTGATATTACAATATCAGGTATGTTATTAGACTGTTTTTTTCCTCTAACAGAGCAGAGCAAATTGCCAATGTCCAGAATGCTGCTCGGGCCGCGTCAGGCAACGACAGGGGAGACTTCTGGAGGCTGAGAGGTCAAAGAGCGGCAAAGAAGAAAGATCTCCGCAAGAGCCGCGAGGATCTGACTGCTGCTCCGGTCACCACACGATTCCCCGCCTACGAGAGAGTGGTCTTACGGGAAGGTAGGCAAAAAAATGTTCTCCACCAGCCACCGTGCAACTAAACATGAGGTGTATCTCGTTACGGTCCTGAGTATTTCTGTCACTTTCCGTCTGTGACTGACTTAGTATTGTGTGCGTTTTGTTCAGCTGGATTCAGGAGACCCGTGGTGATATTTGGACCCATTTCTGATGCAGTGAATGAGAAGCTGGCCAACGAAATGCCGAATGAGTTTATCCTTGCCAGTAAGAGCTTACAGCATCACAGCTTCACTTCACTGAAGATGCTGAAAAGTCTGAATTGGTGCCAACATAAAGATGTGTCCTTCTTTCAGAGACCGAGCCCAAAGACGCAGGAAGTGAGAAATCCTCCGGAGTGGTGCGGCTAAACACCATTCGACAAATCATCGAACAGGTACAGCACAGAAATCTGCAGCTTCATGAAAGTGCTGTCACTACGTCTGACCACTTCCCTCTGTCTCCTCAGGATCGCCACGCTCTGTTGGATGTGACTCCCAAAGCCGTGGACACCCTGAACTACACCCAGTGGTATCCCATTGTCATCTTCCTCAACCCTGACACCAAGCAAGGCGTCAAGACCATGAGGAACCGCCTCATTCCTGGATCCAGCCGCAGCGCGCGCAAGCTGTACGAGCAGGCCGTGAAGTTGAGGAAGACCTGCTCACACCTCTTCACTTGTACGTTTTACTCCCAACTGGAGAATGTGCTTTCACTGCCAAACCTTTTATGCTGTACGTCTTTGAAGAGAAACTATGGGTCACACTGTTTCTTTTTGTGCACATGTAGCAACTATCGACCTGAACTCAGCCAACGACGCGTGGTACGGCAGCGTGAAAGATACAATTCGGGAACAGCAGGACCGAGCTGTGTGGGTGTGTGAGGGCAAGGTGAGTAGTTATCTGTGTGACTCACTGTCTACAATTCCTATATCATTGTTAGAGCTCTGGAACAGGAGATAGAAATATGAATCCTGCAGAGTTACCACAGTGACTATGTGGATTTCTTTATGTCCTGTAACCTGTGTTTGTTTGTCACCTTCTCCCATCCCGTCCTCTCCTCAGCTGGACGGTTCAGAAGAGGACCTGGATCTGCAGGAGGACAGCATGTCGTACCTGTCAGCGATGAGCGCAGACTACCTGAGCATGGACAGCCGCCTCACCAGCGACTACGAAGACACCGCGGACGAGGGTGGGGCTTATACCGACAATGAGCTGGATGAGCCCCTAGACGAACCCCAACCTGTGTCAGCCATCAGTCGATCATCAGAGCCTGTGCTGCCAGACGAGGTGAACATGTCCGCTGACACGTGTTGAGACTGTTCACTAGTAAGAAGTCAGGAGTTTGTGTGTCTGTCATAATCTGCCCCTGACTGACTGTGTGTGTGTGTGTGTGTGTGTGTGTGTGTGTAGAGACCTCACCCTGAACCCCGGGTTCGCATGAAGCGGTCAGGGAGCAGAGAGGTGCTCCACAGAGAGCCCAGCCCTCCCCCATCCTTTGTCCCTGAACCCCCAAAGGTGAGAACCTCCCCCTCTGTGTAACATCATCACTCTGTGTTCACTCTCCTTGTGTCAAACTCAGACTAAATTAGTTCCTGTGAGAGGAAAAGTGGAGCGTTTCCTTTCCCTTGCTGGTTTACTTTTCATACCAGTGCAAACACAGTGCTAATGCCAGCATTTATTTATATATAAGTCATATTGATATGAAGCCTAATTGAATTACTTGGATGGATGTATCTTGTTGTTCTTGTTTATTGTGCCTATATGGCCGTTGTCTTTATATTTATATTTCTTTAGTGCTATTTATGGTGGTGGGTTTTCTTATCTTTCTGTAGTGAGAGCGGCTGTAATTCATGGCAAAACAATTTCCCTCTAGGATTAATAAAGTGTTTTGAATCTTGAATCTTGAATCTTGTGTCTGTATGTACTAGTAGGAATATTTAAAACTGTAGTTACTCTCATCTGGTGATGGACGTAGTCGTGCTGCTGTCTCCACCAGAACCCCTCTAGCAACCGAAAAGTTTCATGTCCTGCATTTCTCTTTTCCTGTGACAGGTCCGCGCTCAGACTCGGACTGAGTCAGCGCGGAGCTATGACTCACACTCCAGCAGCACCATCAGCAGCGACGCAGCGGGCGGAAACAGGCCGCCTCCCCCTCCTGTGGCCCTGAAGCCCAGCGTCAACCGTCTGAACCAGCCAGCAGAGGAGCAGGGCCCGAGGAAAGGCAAAGACGAGGATCCCGCTAACAAGTCCTTCCTCGGCAAGGTTAGAGCGGTTTTTCTGTTGGCAGCATTTTTATACCAACAACATGGAACTAGACCCAGTTAAAATCTATTTATTCTACTTCCTTCTGTCACTTTCTTTGCTTCTTATGTGAAATAGAAAAAGGCTGAGCAGGTAAATGAATAGATCTGCATTTGTGTTTGCAGTCATCAGTCATCATAGTGTCGATCTACACGTTCATCACGCTCAGTGTTTTCACTTTCATTAACATCACAAGTCCTTCAGCTATTCCACATCAAAACCACCATTTTCAACATGTTTTCACTTTCTCTCAGATTCAAGCTTTTGAGAAGATGGACCATCTGGCCCGAGCTCAAAGGCTCCTGGAGCTTCAGGAGGCAGAAAATGCTCGAGTAAGAAGCATTGTTATGAATATTATTACTACTGTTGTTTCACTACAAGGTCAAAGTCGTGCAGTCACAAATAAATTCATATTCATTTCTGTACATTTGAATATTTAAAACTTAACATTATTTCTACTCTACCTCTACACACTGAAGTCAACTTGATCCTTTAGGACTTGGATACTTGTCTCTCTGCTCCACGCAGAGTTAAGATGTCTTGTGGTGGATTTGTTTTGTTTTGTCTCTTTTCATATCATTTCTGACATATCTGGGCCCATCACACAGCTGGAAATTGCCCAGAAGCATCCAGACATTTACGCCGTCCCAGTGAAGCTGCCAAAACCCAACCTCAACCGTCCTCAGCCAATAGGGTGAGAGCATCACGTTCCTCCTGAGTTTCATTAGGATCTTAGAACTAAATGGTCCCTCCAGGAACTCACAATGTGACGATCACAACAACAA
Organism: Microctenopoma steveboyesi; assembly: GCA_032359275.1. NCBI lineage: Eukaryota > Metazoa > Chordata > Actinopteri > Anabantiformes > Anabantidae > Microctenopoma > Microctenopoma steveboyesi. The sequence goes on along the minus strand of JAUMHF010000014.1, from coordinate 15,502,062 downwards.
CACAAAGTCTACAAATCCCAGTGAATTCTGCGCAGCCCTGTAATTTAGTTCAACCCACACAATCTTGGGGACAATTTGACCTACACTCAGTACTGTCTTTGAACGATGCATGCTCCCACAGTTTACTCAACTCCACAACATATCACATGTCCGATGATTTAGGTTGGAACGTCGGTGAAATCCTGGCGGGACTGATTAGCTAGCTATTCCGTTAGTTTAAGTAGGATAAAGCTAAACTGCTGGTTCACTACTGTCTGTGTCTGTGTGATCAGTTCAAGCTCGAACCCCGAGCCGCAGACTGCATCCAGGCCACCGTACTCACACGAGGACAGCGAGGCAGACTACCGCAGACAGCTGGCCGAGCAGACAAAGAGGGGATACTACAATCCCCAGAAATACAAAGACACTGAGCTGTAGGATGGCAGAACCGGAGGTGACGTCCCACATGGATGCTACAAGCAGACGGCGCTTGTCGGCCTCTGAACACAGCTTTACCTTGAACAGAAAAGTGTTGTTTCAGCAGCAACGTCAGACACGTTTTCACTGCAAGTTGAATTCCTGCTTATTTTCATACACAATCAGTGTATATATATATATATCTATATTTATATAGATATATATATATATTTCATAAGTCTCAATTTCTGACCCAAAATTAGATTTCCCTCAGTAACACAGCTCAGTTTGTGCCTCGTGTTAGGTTCTACAACAGAGCTAATTACCAGACTTTATACAGAGAAAGAGCCAGAAGGCATTTCAAACCAAATTCCTTCTATTCTGAAGTCATTTACAGAAAGCTAAAGGAGTCTTAATCTGCAGCACAAGAAAATATTTAGTCTGCTGCAACAACAGCCGCCGCCACCTTTTTCCTACGCAGGCAGCTGATAGGATATAGATGATGTACACAAATGTTAAATTTGGTGTAAAAGCATTTGTGAAAGTTTGATTAAATCCAGATTACTGTGCAGAAGACGAAATGCTTAGGAAGGTGTGCGTATGCTGGTAAAGCTAAACGTAGCCGATGATGCAGCTTTCAGGAAGACGATAGAACATAAGAGGCTCGAACAGCCGGCCTCTCTGCTCCTGTGTGTTACTGAGTGTTTAAAGTACAATGGAAAACTGTATCAGTATCAGCAGCTGCTCTGACGTCAGATACGGTCATTTTATATCTTCCTCTCTACTCAACCTCTGCACAGGCTCGACTCTGCAAAGTGTGTTTATTCTGGGCAGCTTACTTTCAAGTGCCTTGTAGCACTGATGTCATCTCGAGGAAAGAAGGGAAAAAGTGACTTAACTATTTGATCAATAGATTTTCTAAATCACAAAATACAAGCAGTAAAGGTGAGTGACTGGAAACTCTGTTCCTTCATTGGCTGTGTTTATAGAGAAGCACAAAGCTCAGCAAAGCGAGCAGGTGCCTGTTTAACTTGATGAGCAGGTGTTCAGATGATGCTGTGAAGAATGATGGATGGATTGAAAAGATGCAGCACAGCATGACGCCGATGGTCCGGACAGTTTGTGCCCTGTGTGTCAGAGATCACATTTGTATTGCATTTGTTTTTGGATTGATTAAACACTGAACTCTTTGTACACAGGAGCATTGGGAATGTGGGGATGACAATCATGTCGGTTTATTCTTAAATGTCTGTTAGTTTGTGATTCTTAAAAGAAATGAGCTTGTGATCATAGTATTACAGAACTGACTGGGAAATAAAAATAAATCTTTTTTTACATGTTTAAATGTTTTGTATTCTTTTGTAAGTGGCCGTTTCACACGCTCCCCCATTACGTCAGTTCCTCCTGCACCTTAATGCTCCTGAACCTCTCACTGCTCTCACCTCCAGGCCTGTGAAATCAAAACAAAGGAGAATTTCTCGCCCACTGCCTTTTCTTCAGACTTTATTCAGTAGATTTGTACATGCATCCTTTTAACTTGATCACCTGCTTACGAGATGATCTTCCTAATCCTCGCAGTGGTTCCATCCGATAAAATTAGATTACATTCGATATTACAGCTATTTTACCAAAGTGTATTTTTACTGTTTGCACAATAAATTCAACTATTTCTCTTTGGTCAAACATCACATGTCACATTAACACTTGGCCCGGTGAGATAATCTGCTTATGTACACGTTTCCAGATTAAGGCAAGTCAAGTGATATCCAACAGAAGAGAGAGAAGCTGGCTGGACAGCAGTAAAGACGGGGGGAGCGTTCAGATGTAGACGGGTTGTTCCTGTGCTGTCAGCAGACGGTACATGGCTGCAGGCATCGTCTTCATGTGGATCTGGAGCAGAAACAAACCAACAGACAGCGTCTTCTCTTAATGAAGCAAATTAGAAATCCTGTGACTAATTTTTTTTTTACTGTTCATTTTAAAAAGACATTCAGAACTTTTACCTCTCCCATGGCGTTGGACAGGATCTGAACTATTTTCTCGTGAGGCGTCGCCACAACGCTCTGGCTGTTGATCTCGATGATGCGGTGACCGACGCGGACGCCTCCTCTCTCAGCAATACCTCCCCTCATCAGGCTGCAGATCTGTAGCACACAGTGAAAGTGATCGTTAGAATCCATCCGTGACAGTATCTCTGATGCTACTGATTCAAACATTAAACTGATGGACTGGACGCTGACAATGCCGTTCTGGACGCTGAAGCCCAGCTGGTATCTGAGGTCCGGCCTGCGGATGAGCACCATGGTTACGGGAGGACACCTGACGATGTTTATCTTAATCCTCGACTGAGACTTGAGACCCTGCAGGAAGAACAGTGACATCAGCGATGACAGAAAACCATTCAAAGAAAGACCGCAACAGACGATGCACAGAACACAGCACATACCTTGATGATGCTCTGGCAGGTGCTGAGTGGTAAACCCACCAGACTCGTCCCGTTGATTGTCATGATCTGGTCTCCAATGTTGAGTCGGCCAGACTTCTCAGCCGGTCCGGCGTGCATCATGCCGGCTATGATGACTGTGGGGAGGATGGACCCCCAGCCCGACTCCACTATTACCACACCCAGGATCTCCCCTTTCTGCTTCTCAATGTAAACCTGCACACAAGTGTGTCAAGTGTCATTTGTACGACCTCTGAATAACAACACCATTATCATAAGACGACAGTTCAAAAAAATACACCTCTACTGGTGAAGGAACCAGTTTGGTTGTCCAAACACAAATCAAAAGCCTGCATGAGGGAGGAGGGGTCTGGGTTCAGACCAGGTCGAGCTTCTTAAATTCACCTCCGGGGATTTTTTCAGGGGACAAAACGACATTTTCCTAAAAATGTGGCACAGCTGCGACTCTGAACCAGCTGCTCGTTTGAAATCTCTGGAAGACAAACTAACAGAGCAGAAGAATAATGGCACTGGCTCATGGAAAGTTCAAATATTACTGACGTGACCCGAACTGAAAGGCACTGCTGTTCAGATGAAAATCACACTCAATGTCTCAAGTGGAATCAGCAAATGAGTAGAAGTTATTTTAAGCTAAAAATGTCCCCAGTTAGATTCATCAAAAGCTGCGACTCGGCTGCCACCTGCTGGCTGACTCACGTCTCTGCAGTTCTCCGACTTGGAGAAGTGGATGAGGTCGTCGTTGTACATGTCCTGAGTGTTGAGCAGGTCGCTGTACTCCCTCTGGCTCAGATCCTCGGGGTCGATGCCGTTGGCCCTGAGGAACTCCTGGTAGGCGACGCTGAAAGACTGACCGATGGACTGAGCGATCAGCTGGGCCTAAGAGAAAGGCAGAGAGAGAGAGAGAGAGAGAGAGAGAGAGAGCGAGAGATCAGGATGGGAGCTCGTGAGTGACGGTAACTTTTATCGTCCCTGTGGGAATTTTATTTGCTCACACAAAATGAGCACAGACCTCAGGTTTCAAAGGCTTATTTAAATGATAATTAAAGACACACTAGCAGTGTACGGCCCGACTGACCTGAGTCATTCCCAGTTCTTATGTATTAACAGAACTCTAACCTTAACCTTCCGAGCACGTCCTGAGGGACAATTCAAATGTATTCCAACTTTGTGTCCGATCATTGGACTCGTGTTCTGCACATGCGGGGCTTCCTTGTGAGCTCCCAGACTATTATGTACTTTGTTGTTGGTGTGATCTTGGTTAGTCGACCGCTCCTGGGGGGGGGGGGTCCCAGTAGTGTTGAACATTCTCCAGCTTCCTGACAGTGGACTGCAGTTCAGACTTTTCCAGCTTTCCATGAAGAGCATCAACGAAACCTCAAGCAGCATTTTCTATCAGTAGTTTGCTAGTATGAAAATATACTTACACATCTGTATAATATGTGTGAGTAGCTGAAAGTGTATTTTTCACTGATTTCCCAACGGTTCAGGTGATGACAACAAGACATCAAACCAAAGCGTCTTACAATCCACTGTGCTCGGCCGTCCTCAGTCCCTGTCAGCTAGCTGCTGTGAGGCTTTACAGTTTATATCGATAATTACTTTACAATAGTGACCATTTAAGAGCAATTAACTCACGTCCTCGGACTCAAAGACGTGGCAGATCATCCTGTACAGCCGTCTGTCATCAGGGGTGGTTTGCTCTGCTGTGTGCTCCAGGTTTTCCTGTGCGCTGCGGGACCGGACCATCTTCCCCCGGGCCATCAGGACGACCATGTTACCGATGTCGGCTATGTAGGAGATCGTCCTCAGTGGTAAGTCCATTAAAGTCTCCTGGAGAACCACAGAAGATGGGAGAACAGGAGAAATGTGCCATTATGGTTGTTAAATAAGCAAATGTTTTGTTCGAGGTCTGGAGAGTATAGCTGGAGGAATCTGCTGTTCGTGGGCATTCAAACTTGTACAGCCCCTCACTACTGGATTACACTATTAATGCGGTAATGTGAAGAACAGGTTTTGTTATTTTCCTACCTGAGTGTCTGCATTGAGGACTTTGATCCTCTGCGTGGACATGAACAGATCAACCTCAGCAGTGGACGGAACTTCACTGTCGGGGCTCTGCACAGCAGGAGGCATGAACAGAAGAAGCAACAGGTTCATGAACAGCAGCCAAGAAGAAAAGACAAACATAAAATCTGACTGGTGGCATTGTCCATCCCACAAACGCCATGTGGACGAGACAATTCTTCCACAGAAAAACGTTATTCTGGTTTCTAACCACACGTTTCTGCAGAGACGAGGAACTTTAAAAGTGAAAGGATAAACAGGAGGAACGTACCTTTTTTCTGTTCTTCGCCTGCTTCTGAGCAGTCTGCGGGGATCAGAAAGCAGAACAGAAACAAATCGACAGATGTTTGAACGTATCAAACAAATCTCCGCCTTCTCAGTCACTGTAGACGGTCTCTATTCCAAATGCCAAATTAAGGGACAAAGGTTTGTGCTGTGTGTGTGTGTGTGTGTGTGAGGGGAGGACACTGATGTTACCGTCTATCACATCTGACAACACCAAGCTGCCAGAGGCCTTCACGAGCAACATTATCAAAAGTTTTCTTTTCATCAGTGTGACACAAGCAACCCCGAAGAAACCAAAGCAGCCTCGTGTTCCTGGCAGTCGCCTCATCGCGGCTCACAAATCCAAATGTCGCCTTGTGCCACTATTTGTTCTCTAAAACGTATCTCTTTTGTTTCAAGCTGCTAAATCAAAGTGGGTCTGATGATGGTCTGACGACGATGAAGTTTTTGTTTTTCAGTTCAGTTCATTCAAGCATCGCGAGCTTAGCACAGGTAATACCAGGACATCTCTTACTGAAACCCCGGGGCAGCGCTGACACATACTGTCAGGAAGCTGTCCAACAACAATTTCCCTCAGGGGATCAATAAAATATGTCATTATTATTATTCATTGGACAAAACATGGTGCTTATTTTCAAACTCTAAACCACCAGTCCCTGCACATATTAGTATATTATCTGATTTAGCTCAGTGCTATTAAAACCACATTTAAAACACAGAGCTTCCCAGTCTGTTAGACTGAGAACCAAAAAAAGGAAAGTGCCCCTCATCATTAACATTCTGTCTCCCTGGAGGATTCTCAGACCTTAACAAGGCCCATGTCCTGGAACTGTCAGTCAACTGTCCAGAAAGCAGAGTTTGACTCTGCTCCTGTCCTTTTCGCTCGTCTCTCCACAATGGCGATGTCTTACTGCTCATTTGTGAAGCTCAGACAGTCCCGCGATTGAATGCCACGCTGTCACTGTGAGCCATGTTTCTCAACAGCCCGTGTTCACGCACGCAGCCCGAATCTGCTTCTTCATGAGAATGAAATGGTAAAATATGCATGCAACATGTCTAAGCACTTTGTCTGACGGCTGTAATCAAAGTTAGGGAGTGCTTTCCCTATGCGTGATGTTTGTTTGACATCATACACAGTGACTGGAGCAGAAAGCAGCGGGGTCTCCGATCTCCAGGGCCCCGTAGCCTGGAACCACAGTTTATATAACATCCAGTGGAGCCGAGAAGAGAAGCCTGTATGAGCAGTGATCTGTGGATGATGCATTGTGCACGAACCCGAGGACTTTTCGCCCGCTGGCTGTGTCGCCTGCCAACCATTTCTGACTTTAAAAGACCCGAATACGAAGTGAACCTCAGTTACATCGTTGATGGTGTGTCCAAGCGAGTTAGAAACAGTACTGCCCTTCAAAGCCAAGGCTCCGTAGCTTTAATCTGTGAGCTCCTTGATGTCTGTACTCTCATTAACTCATATTAAACCCTTAATGTGCAGTTGAAGAAGCTTCAAAGCTGGGACAGTTTCCACACTTCTTTATCAGCCTACTCATTGAATCTGTTTACACTGAGCAAAATACTAAACTCAAGTCTGCGGTTGCTCTGGCTGCGCTATCAGAGTATGGAATGTTTTAGGAGCACACCGGTAACCAAATGGTTAATGCCATGTGCTCGCAACGTCGCTTGTTTCAAGCCTGCCTAGGGACATTTGTTGTATATCACCCCCTCTCTCCCCCCGTGTTTCCAATCTGCCTCACTTAAAGCTAAAACTGCCAACAGACATCTTAAAAAAGGAAAAACATTTCTCATGTCCGGTGCCTAGTTTCAGGCACAGTTCCCCAAATTTCAGCCTAATACAATTGTTATTTTTTGGGCTGTACAGTATGTAGACATTTCACATTATATTTCTATACCAAGAGCTCATGAATTAGTATTTTGCCATTGAATTGTACGAATTGTAAATAAGCTCACATACTCTTCATCCTTCTCTATGATATGAATCCACACCAGAATAAAATAAGCTCACCCGAACTCTGCTCATGGCCTCCTGTGCCTGCTGCATGCGGGCGCTCTTTGTGGGCGTCCTCTCTGACAGCAGGTGGGTGCAACCCAGGTATGTAGCAGCAAAGATGATGCCGTCAATAAGATCGTCAGGGTCACATGGTCCTGGAACTGCTTGAACCAAATGGACCAAGTGTGACTTTATGAGCATAAATACATGCCCACAAACATGTAAATTATATTTAATTTTGATCTTGCAGTCATCAGACAAAACAATGGAGGTTGTGTTAAGAATGACATTGTGTTCACTCACCGTCCACAAATGTGGGAAAAGGGGGAAGAGATCTACGTATCTGGGAAGAAAAAGACATCACCATCCATTACTATTTCCACTCACATACTGCAGGTCTCTCTTACTCATTTAAATTCAGCAGGACTTTACTGCTGTCAGCTGTTTAGTTGCTGGTAGACAAACACCCGGTAACATGTCAGTCCTTTCAAGATTTATGTTCACTACCAGTCAAATGTTTGGACACGTACATGCATATAAAGGTTGTTTTCTTTCATTTTTAACAATGTCTACACTGTATTTCAGATTAAATTTGATATTAAAAGATCTGCTTCTATTTCAAAAACCTAATCATTTCTGTATTTTTCCAAACCTTTGACTGACAGTGTATTTGGTCTCTGTAGATCTATTTAAGACTCATCACCTCCTGGACAGACAGCTGCTGTGCAGGTGATTGTGGCTGAACTTGTGGCCTCGGCTGCTGAGCTGGAAGCTTCTGATGCTGTTGGTGACGTTGTTGAGGTGGCTGTGCATACGCCTGTGGTGACTTCGAGGTGTCCCTTTGCTGTGTCTGAGGGCCTTGGTGATGGTGATGGTTGTGTTGGGGCTGCTGTTGGTGATAATGGTGTGGATGAGGGGGTCTGGACGGCTCAGCTCTCAGTGGACTGACCGGCTCTGGAACTGAACCTGTGGCAAAGCAGGGTGGAGGCTCAGAGGCTGCCTGAGAGGGGGAGTGAGGAGAAGACTGAGAGAAAGAAACAAAGAAAAGGGAAACAAGTATTAAAAAGTAACTGCTACTGTTGGCACTAACACAAGAAGATCCTGTGAAACTTTAAACTGGTCAAAGCCTTGAAATGCTGCACTGTTTACAATACTCACGTGGTCCGCTGTGGTCTGCAGTGGGTATACATCCTCTGTGGGGCTGACCTCCTGCCTCATCACCCAAATTGGCTCCCCAGGATGGTCAGGTGTATACGGGGAGCGTACGGTCTTAGTTTTTACCTCCTCAATAGCCTCCTTGATGTCTTTAATTGCTAGGCTGATGGCGTCTCCTGAGCCTTTCGTACCTTCCTCCCCTTGGGGACCCACAGTGTTACTGCGACTTCTAGGAACGGGGCTTTGATCAGCACTGCCAACCTCGCCATCGGACTGACCGTCATAGTGGTGCAGCCGGCAGCCAACAGAACGATCCAGAGGGGAGTGATGTGCACCGTGATCTCTTCCGTGCCTTTGGACATGATGGCAATCCTTGGTGGGGGAGACGAGATGCCCTTTTTGTGAATTCTCTCGTCTATGGCTGGTAACGGCCCCTTGGCAGGACTCCTGCTGGGCCTCAATAGGCTCAGTCCTTCGACTAGGTTGCCTGCGAGACTCTCTGTGCATCTCGGGGTAGAAAGGCTTGAGAGGTTCAGGAAAAGAGTTAGGATGGGGTTTTGGCTCTGAGCAGGAGTTGTAAACAGGCTCTGCGTAAGACTTTGGGTGGGATTCTGTATAAAAGTCTGCATAGGTTTTTGGATAAGATTCAGAGCAGGAAGTCGAGTAGGACAGTGAGCATGATTGAGAGCAGTCATCATCATCTTCATCTTCAGGGAGGTCATTGTCAGGGAGGGGACTCATACTAGTGTCCTCACTGAAATGGTCCAGCTGGGGAAATGGTGGGACATCGGGGGATGAAGGAGGAGTTGGTGACTGGAGTGGTGGTGGGCTGTGCAGAGGTCCGTCCATACTGAGCGAGGCAGCACTCTCTGTGTCTGAACACAGATCAGTAATTTCACTTTCCTGAGCTGTGTCTTTTACTACATCCTTCATCACGTCTTGCTGCTCTCCTTGCGCCCCCTCTGTATTTGTTCTTCCATCTTTCTGCGTGTTGTCCATGCAGCTGGAGGGACCTATGGTTAAATGCTGGTCTCCGTCATCCTCTGCTAATTGTTCTTTTGTATAGTTCTTCTTAACTTCCTCCAAGTCCTCTTCACACTCCACACGATGGTCTTGGAGATCCTCTTCTGGTGCAGTAGCAGGAGTATGTTGAGTGTGAAGTTGTGCATTATGTGCAGATGAGAAGTGGGTGGGGGTGACCACAGCAACAGGAGACTGATGTGGACTGTCCTGCAATTGGTGTGTTTCAGAATCACCTAATGAGCATTGCTGCACCTCTGCCTCCGCTTCCCCCTCTTTCTCATCCACACATGATTCTTGCATCACCCTGATTGGCTGCCTCTGTCTATGACCTCTGAGCCTTGGGTTAGGGTCGCCATGACGGCGGTAGCGTGTGACAGCAGGGCGTTGCAAGACAGGACCAGTCTCTGTGCCCTGATTCTCACCCCCTTCCTGCCTTGGGGACACTATGGCTTGGGCCAGACTAGGACCCTGGCTTTGACCATGTCCCTGCCCTGATGGAGGTCGCCGACGGTGCCGAGGGGGTCCACGCCCTGAAGAAGGATAATGGTGGTGGTGCTGATTATGATGATGGGGATTCGGTTCACCGTCTTGGTTGAGCATTTGACACGGCCTCCAGGACCGACGTACAGGAGGTTCTCCGCGAGTCACCCCATTGAGCTGCCTGCTCTTGGAAGGGACCTTGTTCTCCTCACCTGTTTCCTCCACATGTTCTCCCTGATACTTGTGGCTCATTGCTGGGGCGTGATCCAAAGATTTTCAGAACATGCTCCTCTTGTCTACAAGGAAACCCTGGATCATAGCACAGCCTGGGACAAACAGACAGGATACAAGCTTAAGATGTCAAATCACAGAAATAATCAGTCCGAACAGAGATTGAAGGTTAAATGTGTTATTCTGGCTACATTTCACACATCAGTACTTTAATGAATTACCTTTGGGTTAGGAACTAACGAGCACACAAAACTATCACTATAGAGATGTCCCCTCAGATTGTGGCAGATTGTGGTAGGCCTTCTGCATTTCTCTCTGAAGCATGCGTGGGTGTGAAGCAGATACACGGGTTTCTTGCCACAGTACAACTGTGAAGACTCTGATTTGACTGTGAAGAAGAAAGCTTGTCTCTATCTATACATCAGGCTAGCTGATGCTAACAGAAGCAAGCTCGTGACTGGATGGTTGCTGGTTCAGTCAGCCACACTTGAAATATTTGGTTGAGACAAGTGAGAAGCAGTGCTCGTCTCTCCTGTCTCAGCAAGGCCTTTAGCACTGAGTACTGCGTGAACTTGAACGGGGTGTTCCTACAACAGATGGATAGTTGTAACTACCCTGAATAAATAAAGGTTTTAATTTCTCTCATCACTTCAATATTTAGAACTACTTTCCATGTGTCTCCATATGTATAGATGTTGATACACATCACTATTACCAACAAACCTGCTTAAAGCCATGGAAACTAGAGGTCATCGTTCCTCTATATTTAACTAAACTTGCTGATCATTGTAATTTTTCAGATCAGAAATCAGTGTCTTAATTAGCACAATTTAGCTTATAAGGAATTATAGCTAATTAACCCCCAGCAACTCCAACATCTCTCCAACCTGAGATTACATAGACACAAACACACTAAGCACATGGCACAGTGACACTGAATATCAGGTCAAGGTTTCCCCATTTCAATACTGCTAATAGCAAAAACCTAAATCCTTCGGGATTCATCTAGGTTTGCAAGGCACTTTAATCTGCACCACATTCATCCGCCCACCAGCAGCTGGCAGATGGCACAGGACAGAAGAGGAAAGGATGAGGAGAAAGAAAAGGAGGTAGGGCCAGGGGACAAGCAGTTACGTCTCTTGGGTAACACAAGATTTGACAGAGAGGTATGCTAACATGATATCCATCAGTTATCTCCTGTATCTCCAGAGTTCACTGAGGAAGGAAAACAGTGCCTAATACTAATACGGTAACTGTTTCAGGAATAATAAACGTGTTTTATAGGGACGTCAACGGAAAAGACTTATTTAAAAGGAAGAAAAGCTTATTTATGAACATCTACATGAAAGCTTTGGCTGTGGAGAATCTTAGTTATCCAGGTCAAGACTTGATTGGTCTATTTGACAGCAACTGGCCAGTTGAAACCAAGTAGCATTTCCAAGAAAAGCATAAAGCATCTGTTTATCTGCAGCTTTGGTAGGTTATTTATCTGACCATCATAATGATCAGAGGAAGTAGAAAAAATATTCTTTACGTATAATGTTCTTTTTGAGATAATAATCAATTAGCTCCATAGCAGGCATTTGAGTGGATTTTTAATAACCAATAATAAACTCACTCCTGTCACTCACAGATACTTTGATGAAGCAGGAGGTTTACCAATATAGCTGTCATCTTATATATGAGGACGAATAAATTCTAGCCTTTTAA
>JAUMHF010000014.1:15474184-15486114 GCA_032359275.1 Microctenopoma steveboyesi | reverse complement strand
AAAACAAAAACATCCTAATCTCTCCTATATTACATGGCCTTGGGTCTCAGTCATGAATCTGGGGTGTTTCCAAAACAAGGGTGGAGTGTCTGAGGGGGTGTATATTAGAATACACTCAGACACTCCACCCTTCTTTTGGAAAAAGTCACATACTGGGGACAATCAGGTCATAACAAAATCATAATGAACACATCACTTTAACATGCAAGTAATTAACAAGTAATTTACTCACAGAAATCCGCTGGAGATGGTTGAGATGCAGAGAACAAACACTGCTGATTTTGCCCTCTGGATCTGGGGAAATTCACCTTCCCATCTGGTCTCAAAGTGTCCAACTACTTTTCCTCACCACCTCCCCCAGCTCATCACTCACCTCCTTCCTCCTCCTCCTCCCTCTCTCTCTCTCTCCCAAACCTCTCACTTTCTCCTCCTTTCCGCTCTGTTGTCCAGACGCACTTCCAGTGGAGAGTCTGCAGTGTGCTGCCAGTCCATGAGCTGGAGAGACACGCAGACGACACACACACACAGACAGACACACACATACAGAAGAGAAGTCGTCAAAAACAAGCTTTTGCTGCAGCATCTTGTCTTTTGAAACTGTGGATGTTGATTCTTTTCCTCAGAGGCTCAAGCTCTTTTCCACAGAAAGTTGCCAATGCTACCATTCTACCTCTTGACTTTTGTTGGTGAGTACATTTTGAGTCTTATGCCAGTGCTGGTGCATGAGGGCATGTTTCCATTAATGCCTACTGCTATGATTCATACTTACCAACCCCTCATTCTAATGTCTGTCTTTTCTCTTTTTCTCTTTCTGTGTTCAAAGGCATCAGCCAAGCGCATAACCAGCTGTTGCCAGGTTCCTGCAACTTTGAGTCCAGTACCTGTGGATACACATCAGATGCAGACTACACAAGCTGGAGCCTGCATAAAGATGGTACTGCAAAACACTCAAAGGCGTCTCACTGCATCCTTGCTTTCTGATCAGGGGCTTGGCGTGAGTGTGAGTGTATTTTGACACTTTTAGTAGCAGTTATGGATTCAGATCTGATGTCGTGGTGCTTTTTGGTGATGTTTTTTACCGTACCACTTAAGGACACAGATGAAAAGAAACACATCTGGTCTGCATTGATTCCAGCATCTCAGTCTGAACATCTGGACTCAGTGAAATAACACATGAAGACATTCTCATTGGTTTGGTGCTGCAGCCGATGTGGATGAGCGCTGTACACACCCATATCTATGTTATGTCGGTCCATTCATGTAAAATGATTAAAGCCAGCAGAGGCCTGTAGTGTACATTTAGATATTATTGAATTACTATTACATCACCAACACTCATTTATTGTGCCTGGACGTGCTTTTAGTTTTTATTTTCATCTTGACATTGCATATTATTCAGTATTATTGTAAATAATACCAGTGTTAACCAGGAGCCTTATTTTCAGCTGTTGTTCGTTTGGCTAAGGTGAAGCAACTAAATAAGACCTATAGCCTAAATCATGAAGGAATCATGCACATGTCACTGTGTCGTATATTTCATGGATGGCCCGTCCTGAACTGGGGAACACTTAGTGTAGTGTAAATGCTGTATGTTTTGTACCCCTTTTAATGTAGGTCCCAGCATAGAGGTTGAGAATAGTCTGCTGCTTGCAGCAGTAGCAGCAGGATCCTGTCACATTAATTGTGATGGTGAAGTGAGGCCCGGTTAAGGGGTGCTGGTTTTGTTGATTTTAAAAAAACACACTCTCACATCTTTAAGCCTTTGGCTAAATGTAACCACCTTTCACCTACTACATCTAAATCTGGCATCTTGCCTATGCTACACTCATAACACATGAACTGATTGATTGATTGACCAAAGTCAGTCCAGCGTCAGAACATTACAACGCAAATGGAAGATTTTTTTCAGTAAATACAATTACTACTGTGATCACACTGTATTATTAATTTTAAAAAGTCACCGGTAACCATAATTAATTAACCGAATTCTACTAGTAAAGCACAAATAATTCAAACCCGTAAAATTGGTAAGTACCCTGCACCCATTTGAATGGTAAGAGGCATCCTTAACCAGGCCATCCTCGAAATCCTCTCTGCACCAGGATCTTTGCTTATTCGTGTCAGGCTCTGTAGCAGTCTGTCTTGCTGTTTGTCTTTCTTCTACATCAACTACTTTATAATTCCCTGTTTCCATCCTTGTTGCCATTGCCACCGGCTTGGTAAGAAACTGTGTAGATGGTTCATTAGTGCTCATTTACTCTCTCCTATGTGCAGCACAGCTGAAGTTCCGACACAAATGAAGTCATGTCAAATATATTTGTATATTTTCATGCACTTCTTTTCCATTCAGAGTCCAAAACGACATTGACAATGATTCAATTAAAGCATGTTAGTAGTATGAAATAATTTTTTGTATAAACATTTAGAAACAATGGCAGTTGAGGTAAAATGATGGTGTGTGTGTTTGGATACATGTATTCTCCAGCATATAGCAGCCCTGGGGCAGCAGGGCCTTCCACAGGGACAAATAATAAATGACAGACCAGTGAGGAGAACTCAGAGGCCCCTGTAGCAGAAAATGAGCTAAGAGCTGCTGTCATGGTTGGAGTGGAGGTGGATATTTTGTGGCACCAAATCCTGATGCAGTGTCTTGTTTTATGAATGTTACTTTTCAGCAGAATCCAGCTTCTAACACATTTTTCTCACTGTTCCACTCAGAAGATCATTGCTCAAATCTGATATTTTATTTGGCCTTGTTGCATTTGTATTTAGTTGATGGTGTTAGTGGTGAGACAGTCAGGAAACGTGGGAGAATAGAGACATTTGACATGCAGCAAAGATTTCAGTCCAGCCGAACTCAAACCAGGGACACTGCACTGAACATTGCAAACAGCGTTTCTAAATGCCCCGTATGTTTGTTTCAGGTCAATTTGTCGCGGTGGATGCAGCCATGACTGATGCGGATGACGGACCGCAGAAGGAAATCACAGGGGTTCTGCTGAGTCCAGCTTTGGAGCAGAGTGAGTGGAGCTGCCTTAGGTTCGTGTACCAGATCATTGGGTCAGGAAGCCTGGAGGTCCTGCTGCGCACAGAGGAAAAAGGCCTGTTTGACAGGCCACTATGGAGCAATCAAACACCCTCTGATAGCTGGGTCATCTCAAGCATGGACCTGCAAAACAGTACTGAGCTTCACAGGGTAACAAACTTATTTACTTCCCCAAAAATATGAAAATGTTGGATGAAGCAACTAGAAAAGTTGACAGTGTGGCCGTTAAACTACGGTTAGAGTCTTAAAGAGCTGGTGCAAATGTCATGCATTGTCCAAAATAGAAATTGTTGGTCTTGGGATTTTGAATATACTAATTAAATTCCACAGTTAACTGCAGGTTATAATTTGATGTCCATAGTGTGAGGTGACGCAGAAGATGCAGGTTTCATGTTTCTCCAGCCTCCAATGTAGTTTAGTTATTCAAAGTATTTTTTATCATTTCTGCAATAAGGATATAAATAGAAAGTCATAATTGTTAAGAAATCCATCTGGTCTTGTTGGTCTCCAACGCAGTTACTACATGTAGCTGCTCTTATACAGCAGAGGTACAGAAAATATTTCATGCTGTTATTATAAGGGAGACAGATGTAGGTTACCGTTACATATGCAGTGAAGTGTGTGGAGAAACACACACACATCATCTAAACACTGTGTGGGAAGAGTACAGCGGCTGTTTATATCATATGCAGAGGCAGAGCTGACGCCGACAGGGTCACGACCTACATGATTGGGCAGGCCTGCGCAATGTGTGGGCCCCTACATATATAAATAGTTTCAAGTCCAGAGCTGTGTAAAAAAAAGAAAAACAAAGATGTGGGTTATTTATTTTTTTCCCCATTGAAGGAAAATTCAAAATTAAGGGAACAGAAGAGAAGAGAAGATTGCTGCTCTATGTCAGCAGTGAGTTATGTATGATGCTGGCGTCGGGATATGGTTTGCTTAGCTTAGCATAAAGAAGAGAATGGCTGGATGCGGAGGTGGGGGTTGTGTCTCAGTTGCTTTGGTCTTGTTTGTGTTGTACTTTTCATTTAACTTCACCTGGGACAGCAGCCTTCAGAATTACCTATTACCATTAGCAAAAGAAGAAATTAAAAGATCTAGAATGTATAAAAAAATCTATATTTTCCCTCAGGGGATGGCGAAGTCCAAACACGAGGTAAAACAAAAGATTCATGCGTCACCACGTTACTCGTACGTGTACTGCTGGGTGTTGTTTCTTCCTCTGAAAGTCCTGTTTACAGTAAACCTGCTCAGAAAAGCTTGGAAAGCAAAATAGATTTGGATTCGATGCATACACTCTGCCTGACCCCATCATACATTTGATCACCTCCTATGATGTCACCGGCTGCAGGGCTTTACTGAACATGTGTTGTTATTCAGGTTGTCATCGAAGGTAGACCTGGACGCAGTGCTGGGAGCAGCGTGGCCATCTTTGAGATCCATATCAGCCCTGGATACTGCCTGGGTCAGTGACATCACTCATACATCTTTCTTAAATCAACAATGCAGATATAATCCTTAGGTGCATTCTTGGATAAAAACCATTAATGCTCTGTTCTTTAAACTAACACAAAGGCACACATGAACATATCTGGCAGATTCTAAAGATCTAAAAGCATGAATTCATTTTCAGCCGCAGCCACCAGGCAGGTCTGGTCTGCTCTGATCTCTTAGCTTTCTGTGTCTAGAGTGTGATTTTGAGGAGTCTCACCTATGTGGATACAGCAATCAGTGGAATGCCAATGTAAACTGGTACGTGGGAGGAGGCAGGATCCAGATCCTCCAGAACCATTTGCCAAATGACCACACATACAACAACAGGACAGGTGAGTGGAATTTCCTCTTAATGATACAAAAAATAGTTATTTTGATTGTTCATTCATTTTGAAATGGGCTGATAAATGGTGAATAAGGAAAGTTCTGTTTTACTTTTTATTTAATTAAAGCTACAAACGTTTTTAAAGACTGACATTGCACTCGTCTTTAAACTCTCTGTCTTAGGTCACTTCATGTATGTGGACTCTGTCTATGGCAAGACCTTCAAAGAAATAGCCACTCTGGTGTCTCCCATGACAACAGTGCCAATATCAGGTTGCCTGAGTTTTCAGTACCAGCGAAGTCAGGAGAGAGGGAACATGTTCTCTGTTTTCACCCGGGACAGCCTGGGCCAGTACCAGGAGCTGTGGAACGCGGCCTCAGAAAACCAGAGTGACTGGAGCCAGATGCTTGGAGAGTGGACACCTGTGCAGGTGGACCTGAAGGCACCATACTCTGTACAGGTCAGAATGAAGTCAGCTTCCCACGCAACTACTGTGCTACTGTCTTGATCTTCTCTGTTTCTCCTAATGTTAGTCGGCATCTTAACCAGATCATGGCACTTTGAGGGAAATGCAGATTTAATATTATGCCATTACCCTGTAGTTCAGACTGTTCCACGTTACATATTCTGGCTTCAGCGTTGGAGTTTTATTTGTGTTTGACTCCTAAAAGTGTTTAACAAAGCAGTTATCTCAGCTGAAGGTCTGACATGTCTCCGGTGCGTTGTGTTGCACGGGGTGGGATTGCTCGTCTAATATTATCACTTCTTTGCTTGTCTGTATGTGTCTTCAGGTTGTCTTTGAAGTGGCATTCAACAGTCCAAGAGGCGGACGAGTTGCACTTGATGACATTTCATTTTCTCCAGAATTCTGCAACAGAGACACGGGTGAGCTGCAGCTGCCGTCACACACTGTTAAATTTTTACAGACTCTCTAACGTCACTTAAGTATTGATGACCTGAAGCTTTCTCTGGTATAATTCAAAACCTAAAACATCTGAACGTTCTGGGATATTTGAAGAACTAAAAGCTCCACTAACAGCTGCCCTGATTCAGTACATTTGCTCCACAGAACCGACCTTTGACCCCTCCATTGCCAACTGTGACTTTGAGTCAGGTCTCTGCCACTACACTCAGGACCAGGTGACTGGACTGTCATGGGGGAGAGTGTCTGTGAAGCCCAATATATTTAGGAATGGAGACCACACTACAGGGGCAGGTGGGGTTTTTTGTCCTGTTGTTAAACATAATGGGTGATTCTGCACTTATACTGAGCCTTTTAGCTTTTTGTAGTATATTGTTTTGGTTTGAGAATACTCAGAATCAGGTCTCTGATCATTTCCAGCAGCAGGCAGCTGTTTTCAGAGGAAGAGCTGTGGTGATGGGAATTATCATGTGAAGCTGATTCTGAGGAAAAACTGTTTGAGATTCACAAGAAAATAAAAGCTGTCTTCTCCCTCCAGGATCTTTCCTGCTGGCTAACTCTAGGCTGAGCCCACACTCCAGCTATGTTAGTCGCCTGATCGGTCCAACTCTGCCCGGGAACATGACGTACTGCCTGAGATTTTACTTCTCTCTGAGAGGTGAGTGGCACCCAGCTCTCCAGACCCATAGACACCTGCCAAGACACCTCTTCCTCTCTGCTGTGGTGTTGTTTGAGTCTATGTATTTGCTGTGCTGTGCTATTTTTCTGACTCAGTGATCAGAAATAACTCTGGCAACCGTAGGTTTCAACCAGACGGAGCAGGCTCTAGCTGTGTATCTGCAGCAGCAGCAGCAGCAGAGCAGCAGCCAGGAGATGATCTGGACTCAGGGGGAGAAGTCTAGAGGAATTTGGATCGCAACGGATGTCACCTTCCAAACGTCACAGCCTGCCAAGGTAAGAAGAATGGAAGTGCAAATATCACTAGTGTCAATCACAAGAATCACAAGTGGAGGATCAGTGGATAAAGTAATATCCATAATAAGGGAAGAAGGGGAAAAGGAATAAAGGAATGAGAGAAGAAATGTCATGTGCCCTGTGTGGTAAGAATTCATGTATCCAGATGTCAGAATGTTTTTTTTCGTTCCTCACTTTACATACTCAGCTTCCTCCGAGTTTCTCACACACACCAGAGCAGGAAGTTATTGACAACCTCAACAAAGCCTTCGTGCTTTGGTTCCAATTAGGACTAATCTGTAAACGATTAAAGGCAAAAGCTGTTGGATTTCCACTGGAACACTGACATCAGCGAGGGCGCCTCTGCTCTCTTTATTTTGTGTGCACAGGTGGTCTTCGTCAGCACCTGCGGGAGCTTCTGGGACTGCGGCTCTGTAGCTCTGGACGACATCAGTGTGAAGCTTGGAGACTGTGAGCTGACAGCAGGTAACATGTTTACAGCATCACATGTTGCTAATCAGAGCAGTATCTGTTTCAGTATGAATCCCATTCCAGCGTCTAAGGACACGGTGTAATTATGGAGCAGCTTATGAAGTAACTGATGCAAAGTTTTATGTTTCTAAACTAAACATCTAAATAGAAACATCCACATGAGGCTAGTCGGCTGCTTTGTTCAAAAAGAGGGACTCCCACAGGTAAACTGCTTCCTGCAGAGACTCCACCCACACAAGAAGCAGTGGGAGGGGATGTGTCTACTTCACATCACAATGCACACAGTACGATCACTGGCACACAGTTGAAGCATATGCAATGCGCAATAGTAATAGTTCAGGTGTCAGTTAAAGCCCCAATTACTAATTATTAATAATTACTAGTTGATCCAAAACAGCTTGATCGGGACCTTTTTGAAGCCATTTTATTTAGTTACTGGCTACAGAGGCCCATTAACAAGATGCACAGTGCCAATCGATCCAGGGTTTATCCTTGACTGATTAAAAATCTGTTTAAAGTCTCTCCCTGTTTCTTGGTTCATGTTCCTGTTGCAGGCGGGTTGTCATCATCTCTTCCAGGACACTGTGACTTTGAAGCAGGCCTGTGTGGTTACATTCAGGACAAGCAGAGTGATGATGCTGACTGGGAACGGAGGAGAGGACCCACCCCGACCTCATACACGGGACCCAGAGGGGACCACACTGCTGGACTCGGTGAGGGTCTTGTCCACGATAAGCTACTTGTATAATTTCCACGACAGATGCACACAGCTACAGTATGCTCAGTGAGATGATTTGTGCACAGACAAACCTGCTGACTTTGATTGACAGGATACTACCTGCACATGGAAGCATCGCCTCTGCTTCCTGGTCAGAGCATCAGGCTGTTGTCCCGCCCTCTGAGGGGCTCTAAGGCGCCTCGGTGTCTCTGCTTCTACTACCACATGTATGGCTCTGGCACAGGCCAGCTCAGCATTCACCTCGAGAAGGACGGAGAGGACGAGGTTCTGTGGCAATGGAGCGGCGAGCAGAGCATCGCCTGGCTGAGGGCCAGAGTAGATTATCAGTGTGACAGCCAGCATCAGGCAAGAGTAGAACACAAATGGTCCTGTACTTTGAGACCATTATAATTTTTATGATGACTGTAACCAGATCAGTGAGCATTAAGAAACGTTCTTCTCTTTGGTCCTGTGAGCTTGACTGAACAAAATGATTGAAACAAGCTGATTTTTAGGATCTTATGAACTTCTCTAACACCCAGTACTAGCTCTGCGCCTTCATAGATAGTGGAGGAGGAGGCCCAAGTGGAACCCAACTGGACCCGTTGGCACCTGAGGTTCTGAGTTCGGTTTGAACAGAAATTTTGAAAAGTTACACTAATGTCTACTATGTTTAATAGTCAGGAGACTAACGCTTAGACCTGTGGGTCCTGTCCAGAGTCAAGCAAGAGGAACAGACCAGGACCATAAAACAGACAGAAATATGTGTCCAAATTCAGATTCTATTCAGAAATATCATTGGTCTTTGTTTCTCTGTCCCAGGTTGTGTTTAAAGCCACCAGGGGATCATCGATAAGGAGTGACATTGCTATTGATGATGTTATTTTGGAAAGTGGACAGTGCCCAGGTAAACCCAACTCTATTTAAGAAACTTGTTGAAGATTAAACACAGAAGGGTCGCTTTAGGTCTGTAACCGCTTCCTGATTTGTTTCCTTTTGCAGAAGTGGAGATCAGATCCCCCGTGGGAACCTCCAATGAGATCGAGTAGACAGGAAGTTGAACTGTACAGGATGCCCGACCCTGCTTAACTCTTAATTCCTACATATCAGTCGAAACATGTAGACATGTGGCTAAACTTTTTACATAGTTCTGTTTCCATGGAGCAACACGTATCCTCTCTATACTCTGCGCTGTAGCAACAGAGTGTGTTAAACTGTGTTTTTCTTCACATTTATATGCATTAGATTAATGCTCATTGCTCAAATAAACAAAGTTATTCAACATGATGAAGAAACTTTGTTTTTTTTTCCATTGGTGTCAGAATTTTTAGCTCCAATTATTAGGACAGCCAGCTTACAACCATTGCTTAGCATGAGCTAAAGGAATACCTGGACGTTTTCAGTAATACCCTTATTTGCTACATGTCAGACAAGAAGATCAATATGACAATAACACATTAAATGCTGCCAGGATTTGATTAGTAAATGTAATAAGAAGTATTCACAACCCCTTTGGCTTCTACAAACTTCTCACACCTGGATTTGTGAGGTGTATTCATTCCTCCTGACAGATCTTCAGATTAAATGTAGGTTTCAGGTCATTGCCAAAGGCTTAATTGCTGCCCTAGT
Source organism: Microctenopoma steveboyesi (assembly GCA_032359275.1). Taxonomy (NCBI): domain Eukaryota; kingdom Metazoa; phylum Chordata; class Actinopteri; order Anabantiformes; family Anabantidae; genus Microctenopoma; species Microctenopoma steveboyesi. The sequence continues at coordinate 15,476,531 of JAUMHF010000014.1, read as the reverse complement.
CTCAGGTCTCATGTACACTGGAACTCTGTATTGGCTTCATTCAACTTTCCACAATTCTTTAAAAGCCATTTGGCAAACTTCAGACAGGCTGACTTCCATCTGACCAGTCTACCATAAATGTCTGATGGAGTGTTGCTGAGACGTTGGTCATTCTGCCCGGTGAAGCTCTGCTACAGTGACTGTAGTGTTCCTACTCACCTCCCTCACCAAGATTCTTGTTACTCAAAGTGGCTTAATGGCAACTCCACGATGAGTTGTGCTGCCTCGAAACCTTTTCCATTTGACAATTATTGAGCCCACCGAGCTTTAGGGAACACCAACAGAGCTAAAACTGAGACTCAAGTCAAATGTCAGTTACTGAAATGTTTAAAGCAAAAAAAACAAACAATGATAAAACCAATATATTGAGATTTATTCAAAGCGCACACTGTACATTTCAGTGAAAAACAACCACTGTTTCATTTGGTCCCACATGTGGTCATTACATAATGCACGTCCCATCTTTCAGGTATTTTATGGACTCCATCTGCTGCGTCATTGCAAGAACCTCGTGAAATCCGGAGCTGAGTCCAGACATGTGCTGGAAATACGCCTCCTTCTCCACCTGGACCGACAGATTATTCACCCCAGCATCTTTCAAAATGGCCGTCACCTACAAATTAGAGGAATCAGAAAAGTCTGTACATGCTGCACTGAAGAAATGGTGTTTAAATACATGACAATTACTCAATATGAATGCGTTGATACTCCTTGAATTATCCAAAGATCAGTTGTTATGGATTTATCCCAATAGATGGATCAGCATCATCATGATCATGCTGTTGGCTGATACCATCGTGTGATGTGCAGAGACAGACCCTGCGATTAAACAGCGGTGTGTGAATCTGTGCCGACCTGCTGTATGATCCTCTGCTCCACCACATCAGACATGATCTGGAGGTGGATGGTCCCTGCGACCACGTTGGCTGAATGTCTCCAAAAATGAGGGTCTCTGTACGACACAAGTCCTTCAATCTTCTCAATCTGAAACAACCCAAAAAACCTTTAGGTGAGGAACACTATGTTTGAATGATGTATCTGCCAAGGGGGGGGGGGTGATGCTATTTTAATTGAAGTGTGAACTTGTGTGAATGAGTTTATGTTGGTGAGTGATTTGACTATTTCCACATACGTCTGTTTGAGGGAAAAATTTTGAGGACACCTCACCTTCTCCAGCGCACTGTTCAGGTTCTTCTCATTTTCTGGGGGAGTTCGCAGCAGGAGAACCTCGCAGGCATCCTTCAGCAGAGGGATGACGCTGAGAAAAATGAGCGTTGCAATGAAGAGCGAACAAATGGGGTCAGCGATTAACCAGCCGAACTGACGGATGAGGATGGTGGAGATGATCACACCGACGCTGCCCAAAGTGTCAGCCAGGACGTGTAGGAAAACACCTGGAAACATAAAGACACCAGCATTACATCGGGCTACGGCTTCCTTTGGACTTTTTTAAGCCAAACACACACCTCTCATGTTAGCGTTCATGCCTCCACCCCCTGAGCTGTGGGAGTGCCCGTGTCCGCTGTGGCCATGTCCCCCATGTCCACCATGTCCGTGACCTCCATGAGAGTGGCCATGACCCCCGTGGCTGTGTTCGCTGTGGGAGTGGCCATGGTGCGAGTGGCCGTGGTCATGTGATGAACAGCTTTTGCCGCCATGGGAGTGAGCGTGACTAAAAGCGCAGATACCCACCAGGTTGACCAGCAGTCCTCCGACAGACACGGGCTGCAGCGGACAAAAATCACAACGCAGAGAAAAGTGAATTAACTGAGGACTGTTTTCTCTTGTTTCCGTATGCAGGGTCTCAGTTAAGCTGAGGAAAGTGTGCAGGAGACATGCAAAATGATCATCCACTGAACAGGATGATCTATTTTATGTTTTACGTTTTTAGTGTGTGGTTGTATTTCGTAGAAGAATATGAATATCTTATAGAATAGACTTGTTCAGTACAAAGGAGCAGAAATGAGTTCAAATAAATAAATAACGCTCCAGGCTTTACATGAAATGGCAGAAGCTATTTACTCACAGTCAGCATGTCTGTGTTGACATTAGGAGGATCCAGCAGGCGGGTGACTGACTCCATAAAGACAAAGAAAGCTATCACCATCAGGAACAGGCCGTTGATGAATCCAGAAAGTATTTCAACACGACCAAAACTATAAAAAGCAAATTCCACATCCAGTTTAATATGAAATGCTTTAAATTCCAGTGCTGCCTATCAAAGTATTTTCACTAGTTCGTGAAGGAGTTCACCCGTAGGAGAAGATCCTGGTTGCCTTCCAGCGCGTCATGAGAGCAGCAAACAGGC
>JAUMHF010000014.1:15451012-15469999 GCA_032359275.1 Microctenopoma steveboyesi | reverse complement strand
GCCTGTTTGCTGCTCTCATGACGCGCTGGAAGGCAACCAGGATCTTCTCCTACGGGTGAACTCCTTCACGAACTAGTAAAAATACTTTGATAGGCAGCACTGGAATTTAAAGCATTTCATATTAAACTGGATGTGGAATTTTCTTTTTATAGTTTTGGTCGTGTTGAAATACTTTTATTCATCAATAGTTATTTAGTTTGACAACGTTTCCACAGTGCCTGAAATCAAGGGACTCACTTGCTTTGCCCATCTGCTGAATGAGCTGAATGAACATGAGCAAACACATAAATATTAATAAAGATTGCGACTCTACACCCTTAACCTGTTTTTTAGAATGAATAAAGGTTATTATCTTCTACTTAAATTAAAATAATGTTTTTGCACATATCCTAGAGATGCCCTACAAAGGAAAGGACCTCACTATGTTCATTTTCTGCCCAATGAGATAAAGGATGATACATCTGTCTCGTAGAAGGTAGAAGACAAACAGTACAGTACATAAATGCACAATTGTCTGTATTACATGCATACTAGCTGGAGCAGGAGTTGAACTACGAGAGATCGGAGGAGTGGACACATCCGGCCAACATGATTTGAAATGAAGTGAAAGTGAAGCTGCTTCGATTCAAGCTGGAGGCACATGTGACCTGAATGAAGTACTGATGGACATGGTGAATTTTTTTGATGTTTCAAAGAGCAACTTGTCTGGTGATGGAGATATGATCCTTCACCTTTACTTCACTTCAGATATTAGATATACTGTAGGAATGTATTTGTTTATAATGTTGTCCTCAGTCCCCTGCTGACACTCTTGTCTCCGGGCCTGTCAAATGTTGTCCACAACGCTTTTGTGGAGGTGAATGAAAAGGACACTGAGGCAGCTGCTGCCAATGTTGTCAAGTCAAGACACTGGTCTTTAGAATTCGTGCTACCTTCATCGCAGACCACCCCTTCTTCCTCTTCATCTTCATCAGACTGCTCCCCTGTGCAAGAACAACTCTAATCCCCACCAGCATACTGTAGAACTAAGAACCACGGATGCATCAAAGAGACATTATTTGTAACCTTTGGTTCAGTTTTGTGTGTCTTTGTAGTCACTTGTTTTATGGCACTCAGGCCTTCGTTCTGCTTGTCTCTGTGGTCATTTTGGAACCTCTTTGTGGTCGTCATTATTAGAAATGTGTTTTTGTTCACCTTCTGCATGTATTGCACCACGTCCTCTATACACTCCTAGCAATAGGAGTAGCATAGGATTGTTCTGCTAAGTAAACTAAATACCGATTATAATATATATCATCAATTGTGGCCTGGTAGCTCAGTGGTTAAGGCAGAGGGCTGGGATGCAGAGATAGCATCTCAAACTGTTCACGTTGTATCCTGCCTCTCACCCGATCACTCCATCGGCTCCAGGCTCCACACATAACTGCAGTTATGCAGAGCAAAGCCAGAGACATAGAATAGTGTTCTAAGAATATAGATATTTATTTCCTGCAAAGTCTTAAGGGTAGGATTGTTTTAAATTTTTTTTCTATGTCTGCAAGCAATCACTTTTCATTTCATGCTTAAGTGTAAAAGTTAAAAAGCAGGACTACACAGAGATTTCACAATGTGTGACACAGATAGAATTTCAGTTGGTTCCCAGCAGTCCAAGCAGGATCTTCTGATAATGTCCACTAGTCTCCTTCTGTGAAAAAACACAAAGGCGTAATCAGTGGAAATGCATTTCCTTTTATTCTAGTTAGTTAGTTTGTTAGTGGCAAACACAAAAAAATTCAGGAAAATATAATCCATCCTATTGAATCCTACCACTATGTGATCATGCAGGCTGATGCCAAACATGCCCTTGTATTCCTCCACAATCTTCTTCAGGTCGACCTCCGAGCGGCTCACCAGCACCCTGGTCACTGTTGCCTCATTTGTGCCAAGGCCCTGGCAGGATATAGCAGGACAGACCGGTGCTAAGTAAGAGTAGCTAAGTCATGTTTGCAAGGTCCGAATAGAGTATGAATGTAGGCCAGAGGTCCACATCTCACCTTCAACACATAATGTCTCTTTAGTTAAATCACTTTTCATGTGTAATTTTCATAATTGCAGATTTTTCAATTTATTTGCTTTTCTGTCTGCAGATTTGTATTAAAACGCCTTTATGAGTCTGATTACTCAGACCTTGTTTAACTGTAGCATATTCAATTAAAAATAAAATGAAAACCAGAAAACACAGATATCACACACACACAGTTGTATGGTCATCAGAGTGAGAGCATTCACTGACACTCCATAGACTCCTAAATAAAGCATCACAACTAAAGGCCTGATGCTAAACACTTGTTAGTGCTCAAACAAAGAACTCTAAATGTCCTCACTTCAGAGGAATACAATCCAAACCCCCTCTCACTGTCGGTCATGCAAGAGTACATGGTGCGCTTTATGAGAGAGCAGTAGATACACACCTTGAAGGCCAGATGGAGCTTTTCAGCAAAGAAGGCTGGTGTGTTCCAGGCACATTTGACTGAATATTAAAGTAACACAAACATATATTTACAAAAACTATCATATAATCAAATATCATGCATTTTGTGTCTCAGACACGCTCAAACTACTTTTGGTTCTGGTGCCTTTGTGCCTGAACAGAACTATAGGCATGGCTTTTCAATAAAATAATAATAAGCCTTTTTTTTACATTACATGTATACTTATTGAATGTGCATGTTAACATTTGATATACTATTAGGTAGAACCTAAATAATCCAAATGGGCTACAACAAAGTGCACATACTTTGAACTTGTTGGACTTTTTTGTGACCCCACATCATTTTATATTAGAAAGATGAAATCAGTCTTACCAATGTCAATGAGACACTCTTCAATGTCTCCCTTCAGCTCCATTTGCAGGGCTTTGGGTAACTTGTTTTTACTGATGGTGGCATATTGCTGAAATGCTAGCAGGCAAACAGACAAGCAACAGGTGTGTATGGGTTGTTTGAAAGGGTCTTTAGACATAATATTTCAGAGCTGAACCACAGCAGAACTTGAGCTTGTTTCAGGATATTTAAGGGTATTATCTGATGATTCTGAGTATAAAACACACATGCTCATTATAAAAATATATCTTTCCCAGCTAACAATGAGAAAAGTATTGCCCCCCTTTATTTGAAAATTCATTACAACTTCTCCTCTGCATTGCTCCTACATTGTTAGGCGTGTTCCACATGTTACCATCCACAGTGTGGTTCCACCTGTTTGTCCACATGCAAGTCTTCACTTTAAAATACAGGTTTTGGCTGTTTCTCCCTCTGACGTATCAAAGACAAAGCATTCATGCGTTTCAACCACTCACTCTTAGAGAGCTGCGGCCCGCTCCGGGAAGTCAGGATGTCAATGAAGGCGGCAACGTCAGTTCCTTTGCGATGCTCACCTGCCTCAAACAGTGTCTACAGACACAAAACAGGAGCACTGTGTTAACACAGTCCTCTCACAGCACACTTTTCCTGGTATTTGGTAACAGTAAGACAACATATAGAATAACTCCAGTACTGTCTCAGTTTTACCTCTGCATCCTTTTGGGCCAGAGCCATGTCGACCACTGTGCTCTCATCTCTGTTTGCTTTCAACATGGCAAGAAGGGCTTTAGTGAAGTCACCACTGGTCTCACTCTTGATAACATCTTCCAGGTCTTTTTTGTGCTCTGAGCAAGGAGGAAAGCAGCACAAAGATCCCAGACTTTACAATGGTGTCAAGGAGGAAAGGAATGTGATTGTATCTGGCTGGTTGCATTCCAGTAGAAATTCAGTGCTAGAGACATGCAATTGTAATGTCAAACATTGAACACCTTTCAGGAAGCCAGCTTTTAGCATAAAGACCAACAAATAACTGCATTGGATCAGGACGAACCTTCTTTGAAGACCCTCTTGATCTCTAGAATCTCCTGGTTAGATCTGGTGGCTAAAATCTCCACCAGAACATCCTCACGTGTGCCCAGACCCTGCAGTAAGCGGAACAAAAAGCAGCTTCCAATTGTGAGAAAGTCAAGATATCATACATATATTTCAATAATATATGTGTTTTGATAATAATTCTGTACTAATAAAGAAACAGAGTCTGAAGCAGAAATATCCAAGTGTAAAAAAGAAATTGGTGGACAGGGTAATGCAACAGTGCAACAAAGAGTGACATAAAGAATGACTTGGAAATAATCTCTAAAAATATATTATATGATTCACTGCTATTTACGTGTGTAGCTTTCCTGAACAGGTGTGCATCAAACTGAGCAGGTGTCATGATCAGACCCAGACAGATGTCCTCGTAATCTGACTTGAGAGCTTTCTTCAGAGCTGCTTCCAGCGTCTGCAACACACAGGGTACAGACAGAAACTAACTTTTAATTTTCAGCAAGGGTCAAATTCTCCAATGTTTGCTCAGCAGTGGTGATGACAGGATATATGCACATTTCATTCTCCAAGTCAGTTTCTTTGAAAGGCTTGCTCATTGTGCAACCTAACTGCAAACGTTTTGTCAGCTGCATTTACTCATTTACCATGCTGCAGATTTCCTCACCTTCCCAGTGGACGATTCATAAACCACTTTAATCTTCTGCCTTTGCTCGTTGTTTCTCTTCACCAGGATGGAAGTGATCACGTCCTCGTCCACTCCTGTGAGGAACAACGAGCATGGTAGCTATAATGTATTCTAAGATTTACATAACAAAGATGAGAGCATTGTTTTTAGATAAGACGAGTGAGCACACGCACCTTTACTCTCAATGGCGCTCTTAAGAACAGATGCATCACTGGTGGCGCTAAAGTTTGGGCATGGAGTGACTGTTCCATAATATGGAGGTTTAGGCTTTACAACTGGAAGCTGAAAACACAAATGTCACACAATAAAGCCTGGTATTGAGTACCATGTAACGTGAAAATACATCATATTATCTAAAAGTAGGGATCAGGTAACAGCAGGTGGCCTGGTACTCACTGCTGGGCTGTCATCTTTGGGGTCTCTTTGACGGATGGCATGATCGAAGAACTTCTTGAAGAAGGCCATTTTTACTGTGCTAAAATGATAACACCAGGTTTCAGGTTGATCTCAGAATGTTTTCTTCAAAATCTGAAACAGAGTCTCACCTTCACTGCTGCAGACGAATCTCACGCCCTGTTTGTTGATCTGTGACAACTAGTTGCAGCATTTAGCTCACACTGCGGTGCCTCCACCCATCTCTGCTGAGCTGATTTTCAGGTAATGTTAATCCTCCAGAGGATCGGCCAATTGTGCACCACCTCTCCAAGACAACATTCCTGCAAGGTGCCAGTCCTGGGTTCAGCAATTCTAACCGGTTGAGTAAGTTCTGACTTGTAACACACCAGTGACCATGTGTTGCTGTTTTTGCTAAATTTGTTTTAATCTGGCCTAATGTTCTTCTTTTGGGCTGTTTGCACCTCAAAGCTGTTGGGGAGCACAGCTACATACATGGAACTCTTGTGGCTCTAGAGGAAGATGTGTAAAGTCTGATACATTTCCTCTAAATATGTCACTTGAGCCATTGTGGCCTCCGTCTAAGGAACAGATATGTGAACATATAAATGTGAAAATGCTTTGACTGAGGTTTGTGCTTTTGTTCATTTGGCAGGAGAAAAATTTAAACCATTTACAAGCCTCAGTTAAATTCACCTGAGCCAGCTCTGACTATAAGCTTTATCAATAAGGAACGATTTAAGCCTATTTAAGTTTCTGTTCTCTAAACCTAAGCTGGGAGCTGATTCTGCAGGAGAGGGATTGATAGCTAATTAAATTACATCTGCATGCATTAATAAATAGTACAAAATCAATACAACCCCCCCCCCCCCCCTTGAACAGTAAACAGCAGAGATATATCGTTTTACAGAGGGAGAGACAGACTAACAGAACAATACAGAATATGAGAAATTGGTTCAAACTCTGAGGCTGCAGGAACCAAATCCAAAAACCTTAGAAGCCTTATTTATTCCCCACTTGTCCATACACACTCACCGGCCACTTTATCAGGCATACCTGTCCAACTGCTTGTTGCCGCAAATTACCTATCAGCCAATCACATGGTGGCAACTCAATGTGTTTTTAGGCATGTTGACATGGTCAAGACAAACTGCTGTAGTTCAAACCGAGCTTCAGAATGGGCAAGAAAGGTGATTTAAGTGACTTTAAATGTGGCATGGTTGTTGGTGCCAAACAGGCTGGTCCGTGTATTTTAGAAACTGCTGATCTTCTGGGATTGTCACGCACAACCATCTCTAGTGTTTCCAGAGAATAGTCCGAAAAAGGGAAAACATGCAGTGACCGGAAGTTATGTGGGCAAAAATTCTTTGTTGATGCAAGAGGAGAATGGTCCGAGCTGATAGAAAGGCAAATAACCACTCATTACCACAGTATGCAGAAGATTCAGATTCAGATTCAGATTTTAGGAGGCAAAAGGAGGTCCAGTGAGTGTAATTGCCACTGTCCTCAATCTTTACATCCACATGTCACTTAACAGGTACTTGAGATTGTGTGAAACTGTCACTTAATGCTCACGTCCTAAGGCATCTCAGATCATGACCAGCTTGATATCCGGCAAATCACTTCTCTGTAACAGCAATAACGGTCCAGAATCACTCATATATTCTCAACAGAGAAACCTTTATCATCACTTCCATCTTTATTCCTTCTTGATGGCCAACAAACATGAAAAAAGAGAGGCCAAACAAGGGGCTTTCTCCAGTCTATTTAAAATGTATAGACTTTCGGAAGTCCCCATGTTCAACCTTAATGCAAAGTCACAATTAAAATGTAAAGTCACTGTAAGAAAAAACAGACAGTTACCAAATCTTACACCATATTTATGTAAAGAAACCGAGTGGTAGATTTGTGTAATGGATGGATGCATTACATTTGTATTGTATTTGATTGTACTGACATTGTAGCCCAGTCAAAAGTCTAAACAGAGCACTGTGTGCAAACCTCAAATTGTTGTTGATGTCAGTGACTATATATAAAGACCTATGAAGAATGAACAAATGACCTTGTAAAATATCATTACCCTGCTGAAAGTGTTTGCGCCTCCCTATGTCTCCAGCAGTACAATAAAAGTCATTGCCACAAACTGTTATCTTGGAGGGTGTCCCCTCCCTCTGCCTCTGCCCGGTCCCGGACCGGGCATCGGTGCGGCTCCTCTTGTCCCTGGTTGCCGGTTTACTGGCCCACGAGCGTTGGGGTTGGATGATGCCAGAGACACATCTTTCTCCAGGTTAACACCTTTAGCAGTTGCTCCTGACTTTGCATTAATTGACTTTGCTCCCTGCTCTGGCTTTTTTTCTGTTTCAAGAGAAAAAACAGCACAATGGTTTAAACCAGCACAAGATAACTGATTAAAATTGGTCATACAATTACAATTTATTTTACATTATAGTATGAAGGCAACAAGTCTGTATTATCTATACATTTCTTCACAACATTAAAAGACAACAATTATTATGAGCATCATTAGTTTGCAAAGGGCAATTATCTGCACTCCCTGACCAGGCTCTGGTGGAAGAGCAGGGGGCATAAGGGATTTGTTCGGCAGCAGGTCCTCAAGGTCTTTCATGACCTGGTTGGTACTGTCTGTGTTGTTTCTCCGGTTCTTCTCTTCATCCCGAGCCTGGAGACACAGCACAAAAAAGAAAGATATTCAGAGAAATTTGGGTAGTAGGACAAAAAAAACAGTATGAAAAATGTGGAATTTGCTCTAAAGGTGCTTAAAGGATAAAGCAATATACACATTTTAAAAACACATCAGATCTCAATTGGAAAAATAATTATGCTGGATAGCCATCCTGATACTGATATGATAGGATCATGTGTTGTAGGACACTCATCCTGTTCCTCATTGCAAAAAGGAGCAGATACTGGTCCTGCTGATGGGTTAAGGACCTTTGACGGCCCTGTCCAGCTCTCCTACAGAAACTATCTGTCCCCTGGAATCTCCTCCATCCCCTTAAGACTGTGTTGAGAGACACAGCAAACCTTCTGGTAATGGCATGTATTGATCTGCCATCCTGGTGAAGTTGGACTGTCTTGCCAAACCCTGTAACGTCCAGGTATCACCTCATGTTACCAGTATTAACACTGACCCTGGTCAAATGCAAAACTTCTGGAAAGCAGTGGAAAAATGTCTGTGGCCTGCTTTGCAGTCGTCTCATTGTTGCCCTCATAAGTCTCACGGTTGTTTAGATTTTAAATTGAGGAATTTGAAACTTTACCTACAGACTATTTACAGGGGCAGGATTGTATATCTAAGAATAACTCAATAATGTACAATGTGTTTGTTCACGGTAATGGGATTTGAAGAACAATGGAGGTCTCAGACTAAGATGCTGCAGATCATCTTCAGGGCACCAAAACAATAGCGGTTAGTCGTGTTGAATGGCTGTTGAAACTGGCAGTGCTTTTGTCTGGATTCTCCACTTACCATCTGCATTTTCTTCTTCAGCTCCATGTTGGAATTCTGATAGGCCTCAGACACTGAGTTCAGATAGTAGATGGCCAAACTGTAAAAGAATGATAATGTCTCTTCAGAGACTGTAACATGGATAGTTTTTTTTAGATCTGTACAAAATATTATCTCAAAAAGGTGTTTTCCAAAGGATCTGGACTTTGGTTTGGTTTCTTGACCCCTCCAAGAGTGAGTTCTTGACGAAGGATGAAAACGTTGTCAGGAAAACAAACAAGTCCAGTTGCTTTGGATAAAACCTTTTTGAGATAACCATGACCTGGATCACTGAGAACCAAATGTACAACATATTGTACATTTGAATGAATGTGTTATAATATGAATTTGGTCAACATGACAAAACTGACAGGAAGCTAATGTGATCCAGTGAGTTCGTTCTACACTCACACCATGAGCAGCACAGCTGGTATTATGAGGCCCGGGTTGGCTGCATAGCTGAAGAGTGTGCCCATGAAGGCCGGAAGGTCCAGATCAATCGTCTCCATGATCACATCAAACATCTTCGCCTTCCCACTGCAAATATCGAAATGGTCAGCATGTGCGTGGATGTATAAAAGGCTGCTCGCTTCTAACTATGCTCATGGGACTCTTATTTTGTTCATCTGTTGTTACCTGAAGGGTCCACAGTCAAACGAAGGAGGCAGGGTCATGATGGTGTACACAACAGGTAACAGGCTGAGGAAGAGGATGAGGAGAAGCAGACCCATGTAGAAATTGTTGGACTTAGATGCCTTGAAAACTCTCTCGTGGGGGACATTGGTGGCCATCACAGCCCAACACTGATAGTACATGGAGCTGAGGAGGCGGAGCACATTGATGCCAACCAGCCCAGGAGCATAAAACGCTCCCATCCTGATGGTGTAATATCACAAAACATGATCAGACGTTGTGTAAGAAATCATTGCAATTTAAAGCTTTTCTTTTTAAATTTGCTTTAGCTCTTTGTTTGGTTGTCTGAAGTATTTCCATAATTCATCCTGAGAATATCTGAGGAACATTTGACACAGAGAAAAAGGATAAAAAGAAAATATAAAACACTACTTCACAGCACAGAGTTGCATGATCCATGTTGACTTTATCTTTTCAAATTCTCTGTGGTGTTCAAATGCTTACAGACTGGACTGAAGTGAAGTGAAACATATAACTCGTGATAGTCTTTTCTACTTCAAGTGCTGTTGGTGATGCACACAGAGTAGCTCCACTGTAACCTAAAGCCCAGACACTGGCACTATTATGGATATTAACTATTCAGTTAGGGACACCAGATACTGGAGATATGTGGCAACACACATCCATGCATGTAAACTCTATCACTCTCTCTCTCTCTCTCTCACACACACACACACACACACACACACACATACACACACACCCTGCTGACTAAGCATGTGTAATGCTTGCTTGTACCAGATCATCCCTTGATTGAAGACCAAGCCAAGAACGTTACCGCTGATGTCAAACTCTCCATATGAAGGCTAAACGTGAACAGGGACAATGGTTATTTACTATTTACTGAAAGCTTTACTTGCAACAAGTTAAACCCTCCCAGTTTAAACATATTTAGGTAAATAAAAGCACACAAGATAGATAAGGTATGTTAACCCAGTATCTTAATAAATGTTTATTTTGAATTGACTCTGCAAATGTGCAAACAAACAATGTTTAAACTTAAATTAACACATAACGGAATAATGGCAGCCAAGTAAAGCCATTAATTTGTCACAGGTGAATTTGTTTAATTCAGCACCTCACTGTTGGGGGTCCTGGTGTTGTGCATGCTGGCTCATTGTTACACTGTCATGCTTTACTGTGACACTTTCCAACAATAAAATACAATTACAGGTACAATAATACGTTTTGGTAGGTCTGTGCAGTTCACTGCCCAGTACAAAGTATTTTTAGACAAACCTTATGCAAAGAGTGTAAATTAACTTTGAACAAACTTTGAACCACAGAAAGAACACTTACAAATCCAGCCTCTAGGTCCCAGCACCAGCAGTAGTTTAGAAAACGGACAATTACAGCTCTGGCAAAGTCCCCAATCAGGATGGTCAGATAAGACACCTGGATGTCTGACACTGTCAGCTTTACAAACTCCTGGAACACGGAGAGTCTGCATTTATGGGTGTGTTTATTTTCCTTCATTCCAAAGTCAGATGAATCGTATAAAACTAAAATATGTGGTGTGTATGAGAAGGCTTTGCATCACTTAAATTTTTTTTATGTTAAATTAAGTCATGGTGCAAAAAAAAGTGTTGTTATTGTGTTGCATTGCAGATTAATAAGCGTGGAAGAGTTTTTATTTTTATTACTATCCCAACTGCAGTCTCCCAGCAGGGTCCTCTGATGACATCAGCAGGATTCATGGGGGGCGGGGTGGCCTCAGAGTTATTGACCTGGAGTGAGTAGTTAGCATAATACTCCTTCAAAGCCCAGATGGAGGCGTTTTTAATGGTCTGCTCTTCTTCCAACTAGGAACAACAAAGAAGTCTGCACAGTTTGGCTTAATGTTGGCTTGAATGTAAAATAAAACGTACAGAAGTGAAGTTGGAAAAGTCCAACCACTGCTCCCCTACCTTGGTGTTGACCTCATCAAACAGGGCGAACAGAAAAGTGTAGAGGTTTCCCAGGAACAGAGCAAAGATGCGTCCCAGCTGCCACTTAAGTGCAATACGAGGATGGTAGTCCTCCAGCTCAGCAATGGTCTCAAACAGAGGAGGACACACCAAGCCCAGGAGAGACATGATGATCTCCAGCTGGACAGTTCAAAGTGATATTAATAATAGAGACAAACAGAGCTTTCATGTTTAACCTTTGTCCTGTAGGCCTGGCTGCAGGAGCAACAGCAGCAGTAACATTGCTGCGTGTTTGTGACTGATTGATCCACTCATTGTTACCTCATTCTTCTCGTACCAGCTGAGGTCATCCCTGTTGGCAAAATCCTGAGACCTTTTCACCACGAAGTAGATGAGATATCCACTGCCGCCAAGGCAGCAGATGATAAGGAAATTAGCCAGGACCCTGAGGAACCTCCTCAGGTGAATGTTCTCATCCTTCTGGTTCTCCTGCTCATCCACAATGGACTCCTGTTCTCGGCAAGAAGAGATGTATGGTGCTGACAGTAAGTAGAAACTGTGATCTCATCTTTTTATGTAACTATATTTAACTCTGTATACTTTAATATAAATCACAAGAAACTAAGTGCATCTGTCTAATATAAAGAAAGAAAACAAATACAGTGGAATAGTTATTCATCTGATGGGCCCTGTAGTTGCCATGGTTACCTTGAAGCTGGTGGTGATGGAGGCGTACTTGTTGTCCGCGGTCTCTGCGTTACCGATAAGATAATCCCAGCTGGTGAACATCTTCCAGGCGAAAGTGAACTCTCCCTCGTCTCCGTCTCCACCACCAACATCAGCATTCTTAGCCATTCTGAAAAGCAAAGTCAAAAGCCTTCATAATGGGCATGCACGCAGGAAAAACCAGTCCAGAATCCCAAGGAACCTGAAGTTTGCATTTTAGATATTCCCAATGTGTGGTTCTTTATCTTTGTTAAAGTTATACTTAATATCTTGCTTTGTTTTGTCACATTGAAAAAGTAAAATCATATTCTTCCCAAAATATTCAATAGATCTAGAGCTTGATGATATTCATCACTCTGCTGCAGACTCACGTGCGGATCACGACCATCAGACTGTAACCAAAGGTTCCGATCCCTACCATGAGGTAGGACAGAGGCAGCCTGAACTTCAGCAGGCCAATAGTCCTCTGGTCGTTATAATATCCATAGAACAAAACGGAATACTTGCAGTATCCCTAGAAAAAAAAGAGACGACAATAACTTGGACTGCTCGTCATTTGTCTTTTGTTCACTCCACATGAAAAGTAATCACAGAGAAGCCATTTCCTCCCTGAGGATTTAGGATATGTGCTGTAGATGTTTAAATGAATGTTTATGTGTTCTATATTTCTCCTGTAACATGAATGTAGATGCATGATCATCTTTGTCTAAAATAAATATCTCATATCATCATCATTCATTCTGGATCAAACTCACATTGAAATCCATGAGAACAGAGTAATCCATAGCGTTTGCCTGCTCGGCGCGGGGCACAGTCTTTCTGGGGACAGAACCGTAGGGGAGGCCCATGAGAACCTGAGAGAATAAAAATACATTTGTCCTGCTATTGTTAGTTTTGTTTATTTACACTCTTTTAATACTTAAATGATCCAATTAGACATTTTACTGCACCTCAGGGATGACCACCAGTCCAAACGTTAAACCAAAAAGAACCAGGTTCATGCCATACATCCAGCGCAGGAATATAAAGTAGGATGCCACAGATGATCCGAAGTGACCTGATGAGTTTTGATTTCATTTACATGTGATGTTGCTGTGCAGCTGAAACACAGTCGTGATGGAAGAAAAACTTACTTTCCACCTCTTTGATTCTACTCTCCCAGGGAATGCAGGCTGTTCTGAAGTTCTCAAAATCCCTCTGAAACTTGATCCATTTCTGAGATTACAAAAGCCCAAGGTTACATAAGAAACAAAGACAAACAGAGCAACAGAGAGAACGCTTTTTGTGCCCAACCTTCGTCATCATCACTTTGTAGGCGTACCACTTCCTGCCTTTTCCTTTTCCTAAAGCTCCTTCAAATTTATCCACAAATGCTTGAGCCTCTTTCAGAAGAGTGAGCCTCCGCTTCATCCTCCACGGCTTGTTCCTGATGTTGGTGATCAGCTTCTTCTTCTCCTCCACCTCCTCCATCAACCGGGCCATCTCGCCCTCTGACATGGATTCCTCCTCCTCTTCAGAGTCTGTGTTGGAGTCGGTCGAACTGGAGGAGAGAAAGGTGCAGAATGAGGAGGAAGAAGATGCGAAAGCAAGTTTATATAAGAAAATCATTACATTTTATTCTCTGTGTACCATGACTATCTACAGCATATCATGTAATCCCTCTTTTGACCCGTGTTCTAGTGTGACCAGCAGAGTCATTTGGACTGTGACTAAAGGAGTAGTGGCAAACTAACTCTGACTGCTTACTGGTGGTGTGTTTACTCCTCCGGCCTACCTATCATCCTTCTTCTTCTTCTTCTTGCCCTTGTCATTGTCCTTGTCTTTTCCCTTGTCCTTTCCTTTGGCATCGCCCTTCTTCCCCTTAGCGTCTTCCTCCTCCTTCCCTCCTTTCTTTCCTCCTCCCTTCTTTCCTTTCTTTCCTTTCCCTGCGTCGCTGTCCTCCTCCTCATCACTGTCCTGTGCTTTGCCTCCTTTCTTTTTATTGGCCGCTCCTCCTCGTCTCTTCTTCGGGGCTTCATCCTCGCTTTCATCATCATCATCGCCACCTCGTTTCTTGGTGGGCTTCTTCTTGTTTGGTCCCCTGCGTCCCCTAGGAGCTTCATCTTCATCCTCATCTTCATCATCCTCGTCTTCACTGTCTTTTCTCCCCCGGCCTCTTCCCCTAGCACCTCCTCTCCCAGCTGCCTGCCCCCTGTTGGCCCTTCGTTTGGGGGCACCATCTACGTTAAGACCAAATAAAAGACATTTAGTATTCAGAGTACTACAGTTACACTACACTGTGATCAAGTGCTCAGGTCAACGTTGTTTTATTCCCCTACCATCACTGTCGCTCACATCCCCATCGATCTCAATGCCAACTGAGGAAGAACACAAGAACACAATAAACACCTGAACACTTCATGAACTCGTAGAAATATAACAGCTAGAAATCAATTTTTTGCGGAATTAAAAATCAATTCCGATTTATAGGAGCCTTTTTAGAATCTTTAGAAATCTGTATTTTATAAAAACCAGGATGTTTTGGATACACAGTTATCAAAGTATATTGCTATATTAGTAATGTTTTCGAAAGCTGATTGGCATTTCGGTGTATTCAGCAGAAGTGGAATAACAGAACTAAAGAGGTGAAGCCTAAAGCAGAACCATGACCATATCCACATGATCCTCCTCTCCTCCGCTGCCTAGAGCTTGCTCAAGTGGGACTGTTGGTTTCTTGAACTCTGTAAGGTCTTACAGAACCTTATTGTGTTGTGATTTCTAAAAACATAAAACTAAATTAAATTCGCAGACACACCGTGACATTACACCATTAAAAGTCTGTACATTGTACCTCTCTACACTAAACAACAACAACTCATCAACTCACCTTCATCTAATGCAGCCAAATCTCTTTTTCTTGGCATGATGAAACTTAAAAAAGCGTCTGTCCTTAGCGTCCTCTGCACTATTTCACCTGTCTCAGGTATCTGAAGGCACCGTCACTATGACGACTGATGCATGTGACGTGCTCTCAACAGGTGCTGCAGGATTGGTGCAGCAAATTGTGGAAACCAAGCAGACGGGACATTTATATTTTATTATTGCTATATTAGGTGACAATGTGCAGCTGTGGCTCACATCAGGCCCATATTCATACTTGGAAGTGTACCGGTATTTATTGGGGTTTTTATGTTTTTAGATGTCTTGCTTTGTCTTTCCTAAGTGGCCTAAGTACCACTTTATATAAACGCACTGGAGAACACACACACATACACACACTCACACAAGAAGATCGTGACCCCCTAAACATTTAATGAAGGTGTAGGTTTCTGTGTGTGCAGCTCATTAAGCTGGGAGTAAATACCTTGAGATGACCTTGGAGTTTTTTATAGGGTTTTCTATTGGAACTTCCACAGAAATACAGCAGGTAGGAGAATCAGCCAACGAAGGCTGACAGCAGTCACCTGTGTGCAGAGCTCCAAACATCCCGATGCCTTAGGTTCATTATTAAGGATAAGGTGTCGAGTACAAAAGTACACTAACCACGCAGCAGCCACAAATTTGTCTTAGTGTTGTGGTAGACAACATGGTGGAGTTCAATTTGAATCGTGTCGAACCAGTATGATGAGTAGAAATGGTATTAAAATGATGCCATGGTAATGCTGACAAAAGCTGGTAACATCCCTGATTGTCTTCATCACTAAAGACAAGTTGCTTTCACCATTTGAACACATTTGTGCTCCTGGCAGACCTCAATATCTAAACAAACCATCAGACGTGTCTTATGACTGACAATCATGAAACATTCATACACTATTAAGCATTAACGGGTCAGGTCCTGAGAGGGTAATAGGTAATAGTCTAATACAGTCCTGACCTAATCATACAGAAGAGACATTTTTTATAGTTTTAGTTTTGAATGTTACGCGTTTATTAAGGTTAAGGTTTATTTCACACAAGCTGCACAATATGTTAAAGAAGGCCACATTCATTTCTGTTCTGCTTAGTTATTCAAGTTAAATGTGACTGTATAGAGCTGTTATGGCACCTAGTGGTCATTCGCCAACACAACATTCCTTTTAACTACACAGCTGCCATCTTTACTGTTTACTAACTAAAGGAATATTGTACAGATATATATCAAGCGTTCATCTTTATCAGCATGAAAGTGTACTAAATGTGTCCTGGCTATGTTTTCTTACTGTTACAGACTAATGATACAGGGCTTAACTACAGCTACATAGGTGTGTGGAAATAAAACTCACTGTAGTTGGATGTGGCTTGGTGTTAACAGGCTTTCACCTGTTAACACTGACCAATCTATTTCTGCTAAGGCGGAGGGAAGGGAAAGACTGAATAACCTTGTGAGGATAAATGAGTAAACTCTGCATGTGTTTGGACGTATCAGTACAATGCAGACCTGCTGGGAAGGCAGGGGAGTGGGTGTCATTACGTGACCTGAGGTAACGCCAACTGAAACAGAAAATCCTGTCTCCCCTGCAGAGATGAGACAAAGAAACACTGAGCTGTGGTAAACATCTGACCGCAGAGTGCAGCAGTCCTAGGACCAGATTTTGCAGACTGGTCTGCGTTATATTGCTCTTATTTTTGTGCCCTCATATACAGTTTGACAACAATAAAGACTGGCTGGCAGGGAAAAGCAGCGGTGCTTTTTCTATTGTACTGAACAAAGCTAAAACTTATTACGATTGGCCGAGTTTCCTGCAGCTTGGCTCCAGATGTTTGTGTCCTTTTGAGTGGTCGCTTAACCTGGAAATCAAACTGCATTTTTCCACTATAAACACTACAACAAGAACACTTCAAGTCACAACAGAACTTTGAATCATTAAGTGTAGGTTCAGAAACTCGTAGCGTCGATGACGTACACACTAGTGTATGAAGTTGGTCCATACAGAGGACACCTTCCGTAGTGGCAGACAACGGCATGTGCAAATGAAAAGCTCATGAGTTTATATTTGTGAACATAATTTATTTACATCATACAATTTATTCTGTAGTACTGGATGATTACGCACACTGCAGTATATAAATAAAGATGTTTGTACAAACTTGCATAACTAAAGAGTAAAAACAAAAAAACACACAACACACAGATTAAGCAGCCAGACCAAAAAAAACCCAAAACAAACAGAAAATTATTAATAACCTACAACCACAGGACCCACTAAGTCACCGCAGCACACGACCACTTAGCCTCATATGATACTCGCACACCAGCCATTCACATCTACTCCCATAAACACGTGTGTGATACACAAATCCAACACTCCTCACGCTCCTAACGCTGTGAATTAATCAGCTCACATTAAAATTAGAAGAAAAACCTTCAATACTGAAGTAAAAGATGAAAATATTAGTGGAGCTAAACCCTTACAAAGGCAAAAATCAATACAAGTGTAGGCTACTTGTCACACATACACACTGATTTTCATCATTTTCATGAGTAACAAAAAAACATGACAAACAGTCTAGTGACATGTATGATCATGTGACTTCAATGGGTGCATTTAAAGACCTAAAACACAGGAAGTCCACATCTTGCTCTTCGTATGGCCACAGAACAGGTCATGGCGTTCGGCCCGAGATGGAAATATGTTGTTTCTAATGCCACACATACACAGCAAGAGGAAGGGACGATAAGCCACCAAGAAAGGGCTTTCAAAAACTCTTTTCCCCCCCAAAGTTCTTTTAAGCAGTAGGTCTGAGCTGTGTACTGCGGCCGAGCCAGAGTGGACGAGATTCCGGCGACGTAGAAGCCTTTCGGGTTGACAACAACTCGCCATGTCGGGAAGGTTTAACACTGACCTCACTAGGTGAAGTGGAGGCAGAGGAAAAAAAACAAAACCCTAAACATCTATTTTGCTACTCAAGCCAGCAGTGAGCAAGCAATGCTGAAGGTGGCGCTGTTGGCCAACAGCAGATACAGTCTGAGAATCCAAACCAAGAGTCAGAGCTCTTCCTACAGCGAGCTCAGGAGGACCAAGAAATACACTGCTCAGCCATCAACAGCTATGACTTTTTTTCTTCAGTAGTCACCCTCACTCAGTTTCCAGCCCCACCCCTCCTTCATTCCTTCTCATATATAGTTTGTTCAACACAAAACCTTTCAAAATAAATGTTCATTTCACAGCCAAACAAGAAGAAAGCTGAAAATATGCGGGAACTTTCATGCATCTGGGGAAAAAAATGTCCTGAATGTGTAACAAACCAGAAAAGAAAAGCAGATTCTTCAGAGAAGGTTGGGCTTAAGTCTATGTTGTTTTAAAGCCGACTGTTTTAGGTGCTCAGAGTCAAACAGAGTGCTCCTCATATTCTCTGGATCTTATCAGCAACCACCACTGGGTTCTCCTTGCGAATCTTGGCAGCAGCTTCAGCTTTGTAGTCGTATGGACAGTTGTGCTTATCGGAGTAACGGTGGAGTCCACAGAACAGGTTCCCACAGCGGCAGTCAAAACCTGGAATGCCACAGCAGAGGACAGACTTAGTCAAGATAACAAGGCTCACAAGGACAAAGCAAAGGATCGCCAGCGTTATGGCAAGGCGTCAGCCTCCTTAAAGAGTCACTCATTTACTGGGGATGATACAAACAAGTACTGGTTAAATGAATGTAAAGACAAACTGCGTCATGTCTCACCTGTAAGGCCAACTTTTTTGCGACACATAAAGCAGCGGTTCTTCTTGGGCTTTAGGGGCTCTGGGATTTTGAACTCGTCACTGCCAGCAGTGGAGGGATGGGAGGATGAGAGCATGGGCTGACTAACCACTGAAATATTAGGGGGAAGAAAAAACTTAAATCAATGAAGAGCGCTCTTACTACAGAGGTATTGCAACAAAGTCATCTTAAGAATTAGTGTCTGTCAGCACACCATGCAGGAACTACATTTGGGTCTAATCATATACTGTTTACCGGGGGTTGCCAACCAATTTGTTTTTATTTTCCCCATCCTACCCACTGCTGACTACCTGAATAACTGAACACACTAAGGCAGTGATATCAAAGGAGGATGTGTGAGGACCAGGGTTGGGAGCCTCTTCTATGTTCTATTAAATTGCTAAAATGTATTTAGGACCTTTCCAACTGTAAAAGTAAAAGCATTCTATTGCTACTGTGCATTCAGCATTCACAGTATTGTTTTCCTTTTCTTTATTATTCTGGTTATTCCGTACGTTTTTCGGCGTTCTACT
>JAUMHF010000014.1:15402615-15450912 GCA_032359275.1 Microctenopoma steveboyesi | reverse complement strand
CAGCTAGCACGTTTCTGCAGTTTTGCTGTTTCACTCTACTATTTGATGTTTCTGCTAGAATTGTGATGTTTTTAAGCAAATTTCAGCCAATATCATTCTGCAGTTTAGCATTCACAGTGCATTTTCTTCAGGAAATGCCTTTTCTAGTTTTCAGCATTACATTTTACACTAGTGCTGCACTGGCCTGGTTTCTAGTCTATAAGCCATTTAATTGAATCTGCAATAATCCACTGACCCACTTGTTACCCACCTGGCTCTGTGAGGCAGCCCGATGGTGCCGTCTCCTCACAGGACAGACTCATCTCGGTCATCTGTTGCGTTACAGAAATGGCTGTGGAAACCCCACTGTGAAGGACAAGAGGACATACTTAAATTAAATAGAACATTTTATTTTAGTAAATGAATTTAGTGACAATATTTACCATATATCCAAACTGTCTTTATGTGCTGAAGAGAGAAAACCAGAGTTTGATTGTGCCTCTGAGTATTGCTCTCTTTATGAGAAGAGTCCACAAAAATAACACACCCTTTACGTAATAGTGATTTTTTTATTTCTTTGATTGCCCCAAGTTATCAAAATTTGCAAGTGCTAGTAAAGTGGAGGCACGAGTGGAAGTTGCCACAAACCAGCCATGGTGCATTCACCAACTAAACTCTTAAATGACATGCACAGTGCTGTCAACCCTGTTTCAAAACTGCAACCTCTACAAACTCTCTGTAAAGAGAAAGTTTTACATTTAAGTGGATCCTCTCACCTGAGAGAGTTGGTGGCTTCAGCAGAGGCGGCAGCCTCAGCTGCTTCCTCTGCAGCAGCAACAGCAGCAGCTGCAGCATTATTCAAGGTAGCCTCTAACCTCTGGATGGCAGAAGCCTCAGCTGTGGGGCCACTGCTGCTGCCTGAGGAAGAACATTTTACTACATTACAGTCCGACACTGGGAACAAAAGCAGAGCAGCTACACAGAGGTTGGGAGTTTCATTCCTGGGTGAAAGTGGAAACATTAAACTGATCAGCACAGCAGGTCTTACCCACAACACTCAAAGAACTAACTCCTCCATTGTTCTGCCTTGACAGGTGCTCCTTGTGGCATACTGAGCACATGCCATTAGTCCTAGGGTTGCCATAGAAACCACAGCCAGTGGCACAGAGCATAGGAACTGGGCTCTGATTGGTCTCCTGGGCCATAGTGATGTCTGCTGCCTGGTAAGATGACCTGCGGACACAAAGATGCCCAATAGAATGATGAGTGTTTACCCTGGTGCAACCGCAACACAGGAAATCAGACGCAAAGAGATAATCTCTCGGATTAA
Source organism: Microctenopoma steveboyesi (assembly GCA_032359275.1). Classification (NCBI taxonomy): domain Eukaryota; kingdom Metazoa; phylum Chordata; class Actinopteri; order Anabantiformes; family Anabantidae; genus Microctenopoma; species Microctenopoma steveboyesi. Next base: position 15,449,603 of record JAUMHF010000014.1, on the reverse strand, counting down.
TTAGCTTTGGTGTGTGGAGCCATTTTGCACAAAGACAAGTGGCTTTCAGAAAGCTATTGAACAGAAAAATATAAGTTTCTGTTATTCAAAAACTGAACTATGGTACAGTTTAGACCCTGGCTGACAGAGATGCTGAAGCTCTATACAATCTGGAATCTGGGGTAGTGACTATTTGTGGTAATGAGTAATTTAGCCACTGAAATTCATGGTGTAAATAACACATACTCAACTGAATAAGATCAAACAACCTTGTGAAAAGGTAGACAATGATTGCCAGTCACAACACTTTATTCCGTCATTCCATCAGAAGTTACCTTTCTAACATGTGGCACTACGCGGTTTGTGTTGTCACACACATTTTAGACTTTTACCTTTTGTTTGTCCTTGCAAGGACTTTTTGGTCATCAACACTAAAATTCCCTAATAACCTAATCCCGCTGCCACCTTAATAATGCTACAAGTTTAAATATTGATTTGACGCACTGTCTATTGTCAAATCTTTGAATGGTGAGGAAAACATGATCTGGTCAATATTGACTTTACTAGAAATCAGTCCAACTTCAACAACAATGCATGACTTCTGTTCCTCAGTAAATTGAACATAACCCTGCATTAGGCTCATAACTTAAATCAGTCATAGGTAAAGCATGGAGGAAACAAAAAGATCACATTCACCAATCAGTTACTTTTACAGTGAAATTGCATCAGGTTGCACTTCCTCTGGCCGGATCAGTCATCTCTAAATGTGTATGCCATAGAGTTCCAGGCACACGTAAACTCACTTACTACATGTTGGCTTTCCTCTTTTATAGGAGTACAATGTGGCGGTGAAGACAAAGCTGCGTGCGAACATAACTATTTTTAGATAACCCTCCAGAGTCCTGTGAGCAGTGCTGGTATCATGCCAAGAGTTGGATCCTCGTTAGACCAACTTCCCCTTCAAAGATATCAACTTTCCTAGTCATGGGGAGACACTGCCACAGAATCTAGCCTTAAGAAATGCCAACATGGGTACAACATTTTGGATAACCTGTAGGTCACAAAAGACGAGGTTCATCGAGACAAGACGACTAAATCACATCCCTGAACCAAAGATTAACGTTAATCGGAACTTGATTGTCATACCGGGGGTTTGAAAGAATATATTGTTAGATAAATACACATTTCTACTTTGACCTACTGAGAGGATTTAAGCAATTAATATATTTTATCTCGGCAGCAGTCCTCTGCTGCTTCCTGACAAACACCGGGCCACAGCCGTGTCACTACTGCAAATCCACTGAGTCATGCTAGCAGGCTAATAGCTACTACCCGCGTCCTTCTCTCAAAAACAAGCGTAACTACATTAAGCTACGCGATACAAAGCAGCAGTTTTATTTTTCCCCTCATTACCCCAGTTATAAAAGTTCCTCCATAAACGTGATTTTATTCCAGTTGCTAACTTGCTAACCACAGTGAGCTAAAACTACCGTGTGAGTAGACTCTCTGGGTTTCGCTAATGATAGCATGCTAAGTGTTAGCTAAAACTGAAAATTGTTAGCAGTGTTGTTGCCTTTGCTTTGTGTTCTTTGTTTTTGTTCCTACGCCAATGGAGTATCGCAGCTTGACAATAACTTATAACAAACTACATGTATGGGTATTGCAATGAACAAACGGTTCATAAACTAAAATTGCCAAACAGACGCGTAAAATAATCATTAAATTGTGATACAGCCAACAAGAATCCTTTAACTTCAGCAAGTTGTACAGTTGCTAATGATGCTAACGGATTGGCCACGTTAAACACTTACTGTTCTTACTTTCAGCCACCGCTAGTGCACAGGTCAATGTTGAAAATTAATCATTGTGGTTGGGTTAAACAGTGAGGGACACAATTTAAGTTACATCATGGAAGTTGTATAAAGTTTGCAGCGACGCGTGTAGAACAAATGCAACATTTCTCTAATCCCCGCTAAGTTAGCTGGGTTTTCAACTCAATTTTACATTCACACCGATGGCAACCACTCTTCGCTAAACTGTGATTTCAGAGTTTTTATAAAATTAATATAGGATTTTATTGTTCACTGCAGAACTTTCGAGAAACACTTGCCTGTTGGCTATAGGTCAAAGCTACTACTTAACTTACCTTCTCTGTCAGAGAAACGTCGTTTTCTTTTTATTTAGTAACAATCTATCTTGAAAACTTGAATGTACTAAACTAAGCTAATCTTGGAGCCCTTTAACGAAGACCGGCAGAATTGTCGCGTCGTCTGTGCCTTTCTTTCAGTCTTCTCAAACAAATCAGGCTTCCCTCCGCCTGGGAGTACTGCTAGCAAACTAATTTCGTTGACGTCTGCTTCTGCTGCAAATGATGATGAGAGTCCTCTTCTTCTTCGTGGCAGTCGTTGCCCGATCACCGCCGCACCAAACACATGAAAAGCGCCCTCTACTGTATGGGAGAGTGTATATTCATGACGTCTGCCTTCCCAGTCCTTAAACGAAAAATCTAAACAGTTATTGTGAAGCTTTGTGTCTCTCTGTGAATTATATTTCCACTGCTACGGTCAAAACAAAATACACCTTAAGATGAGAGATATGTGTTTTTATTTTGAATGTCATAATTAAACTTTCCCTTTTCTTCTCCTTTCTCCGCACTACTAAGTGCAAGGATGTAATACTAGGGAGACAGGTAAGGTGACACAAATCATCAGTAGTTGGCATTAGCTCATTAGGCATTTGCATTGCCAATCGCTAGGACTTAGCTACTGGCACGTTGTACCTATTTTACAAAGATAAATTAGTCTATAAATTCTCATATTAATTGGTAAATAATTCAATAAAAAAGGCTTTCCTTTTATTTTGTATATATTTTGTAATGTAACCTAACACGACAAAAGCAGGATGTAAGCATCATCATCATATTCTGAAAATGTCTTTGTTATTTGTGTTATTTGTTTTTTAGGAAATTCAGAATGTGATTCTAATTTTTTTTTTAATAAACACAATAAATGTTGATTTTAAAGAACGAAAGAGACCATTACTGGAAAAGGAAGAGTCCCTGTCACGTGATTGCAAGTTGTCACGGAAACGCATTTGAAACAGATGCGCTCGACCAATCAGATGCTTTGAACATTTAACGCTCAGCGAATCAGCTTGTAGTGAGCGAGGATTTAAACCAAGATGCGATCTTCCGTAGTACGTCGCATTATTCTCCATTACTGATCCCTGACTTTTTGTTGGAGCAACACACATTTCGAAATGGCTCTTCGAGTGACGAGAGTGAGTACTCAATCTTCTTTTGTCTTGCTTATCTTTTTAATTGTGAAAAGAAAATATATAAGAACGTTTATTTTAATTGAAGTTTTTTTTTTTGAAAATTATCTGCTACGGTAAATCTCCTCGTGCGACGATTTGCGCTCTGTTCTCGTGCAACCATACCATGAGTTTGTTTTCATATTCTTTATACTCATTATATGCAATATGCACCATTACACTACACACGTCTCTTCTATTTAATTTCTCTATAGAACCGTCTAGCTTCTACCAGGGCCGATGTCGGTGGAAAGGCCTGCTCGGTGACCGGGCCTGCTACGAAGACTCGAGCGGCGCTTGGTGAAATAGGAAACATCGCAGTGAACAAGGAAGCACAGAAAAAGGTAAGAATCACCCTATTTAGATGTTTTTATATTATCTAACTTAGACGCTTGGGGGCGATTAGCCTCATTTTTAGCCAATACTAAACCGAAAGCCATGTAAGTATAAATCTAATAGCAGCTGTACAGAGGCCTGCATGTAGTGTATGCAAAAGGAAAGGCACCAGGCCTATTCCAGTACCTCAAAATGCACTTACATTTGAATAAGTGCAGCAGAACCTGTGAGCTTCTTTAGTAGCTTCAATGTTTTATTATGAACTGGTGTATAATTCCATCTGTTAAAAAACAAACTTGAAACATGACTCTACTGCTTAACTTTACTTAACAAGTCTTTCATTTTAGAGTGTGAAGCCAGAGGCCACTAAAAAGACTAAAGTCACCACAAAAGTGGAAAAGGCACCTGTTGAACAACCAAAACCAAAGAATGTTGTTCCTGTTGAACCCGAGCCTGTGGTGCAGGTGAGTGGTCTCAATCACGGCAACAGTGTAGTTGTCATTTAGACCTAAAATGCCTCCTTGGTGTGCTGCCTTTATCCATAACTTAAGTCATTTCACTGCTCCAGGTTCAGCCTGAACCGGCATCCCCCACTCCAATGGAGACCTCTGGCTGTGAGCCTGCTGACCTTTGTCAAGCATTTTCAGACGTCATGCTTCATACTGCGATCAGGGATGTGGACGCAGATGACTACGACAACCCAATGCTCTGCAGTGAATATGTGAAAGACATCTACAAGTACCTACGACAGCTTGAGGCAAATTACTTTCTCAATTTCCAAGTCCTTTATGAAAAGTCTTATGGGGGGAAAAATGGTTTTAATGTTAAAGTTTCTCTCCAGGTTGAGCAGGATGTCCGGCCCAGTTATCTGCAGGGCCAGGAGGTGACTGGCAACATGCGAGCCATTCTCATTGACTGGCTAGTGCAAGTGAGCATGAAGTTCCGACTGCTGCAAGAGACGATGTACATGACTGTGGGAATCATTGATCGCTTTCTTCAGGTTGGTCGTTGCATCATAACATCGCGTCCAATTAGCATTATATTGCTAAGTTGTGTTCTAAACTCTGCACCTGCCACTTCCAACAGGACCACCCAGTCCCCAAGAAGCAGCTCCAGCTGGTTGGTGTAACTGCCATGTTCCTCGCTTCCAAATATGAGGAGATGTATCCCCCAGAGATATCAGACTTCGCGTACGTGACGGACAGGGCTTACACCACAGCCCAGATCAGAGACATGGAGATGACAATCCTGCGGGTTCTCAAGTTCCAGCTAGGCCGCCCTCTTCCCCTGCAGTTCCTCAGACGGGCCTCTAAGATTTATGAGGTTTGTAGCAGAGTGAAGGCCTAAGATTTGCCTATGCCTCATTGTACCTGCTTAATCACACCTTACTTGCTCTAACCCTCAGGTGACTGCTGAGCAACACACCCTGGCAAAATACCTCCTGGAGCTAACCATGGTCGATTATGAGATGGTCCACTTTGCACCTTCTATGGTGGCGAGCGCTGCGTTGGCTCTTACCCTAAAGATGTTGGCTGCTGGGGAGTGGGTGAGTGTTATGGACCGCACCAGTTTACCCTGCATATTGCATGTCCTGACCATAAATGAACTAATATGGTCTGAAATGTCTCCTCAGGATGTGACGCTGCAACACTACATGGACTACACAGCAGAGAGTTTGATTCCTGTGATGGCACACATAGCCAAGAATGTTGTGAAAGTGAATGATGGGCTGACCAAGCACTTGGTAAGTAGCAGTACATTATGTCTAACGATTGTGTGCTAATGGGGCAATTGAAAATATTCTTGCCTCTAGTGCCGGTCATGTTATAAGCCTCTCAGAGCTGCCATGCAGACTGGTTCTCTACTCTTAATAAATGGGCAATGGCCAGACGGCTGATTCTGCACACTTGATGATGAGCCGTGTACTGCAAAGTTTAGTGACTCTTCTAATTCGCACCACTTGTCCTGCAGGCTATCAAAGGCAAATACTCCACTTCAAAGCAGATGAGGATTGCTGCCATCCCACAGCTCAAGTCTTCATTGGTGAAGGACCTTGCAAAGCAACTCACCCAGTGAGATGACCGTTTGGCACAATGTGCTGATTTGTACAGGTGTAACTTAAAACTTTTTTTTTATTGCCACTGAATCTGCACACTTGAGGACCTTCTTGTTTTAACCAGCTGAGGTTAAGCATACCTGCTGATGGACTTTTTATATATATATATTTTTTTTTCCCCCCAAAGCATGTTACAATTGTTAGTTTTTCTAAAAGCTAATCCTACAAAACTCAGGTGGCCAAATAGAAGTTTAGTTTTAAAGATGACCTGAACAATCGCCTCCAAATGAGGCGCAATCTTACACTGACTATTGTGCACTACAATGTCACTAATGCTGGAATCAGTCCCAGTAGCTTAGAATCTAAACCTTGGCACATGCTTTCAGGATGACGATCCATGCAGGAGGTCCATTCACATGTTTACCTTTCAGCTTTTTAGATGTTAATGTGTGGCAATGAATATGTAACGTGTACAGCAATACTTTTAAATGATTTTATGTTCTTAAATGTCTTGTTCTTAAAGCCTTGATTAAATGGTTTTGACATGAAATCTGTCACTTGTCATGTATTTGTCTCACCACTAGAGGTTGCTGTAAGACTAAAGTTCTTGTTTGCTGACCATGTCAGATGCTGACTGTGGGCCTAAATTCACTTAACCAAAATGTAATTGATTAGACCAACGCTGGATAACTAAGTCTAACCTGTTAACACTGTCAGGTTTATGCCCATCTCTGGTTATTCTGACAGAATTATGCTTAAATACAAACGTCTCCCCATGTTGTGAGCTGAATAAACCAGCTGGCATCTTGATGGGTCATGGAACTTAAACATGAAGACTGCCTGCATTGTCCTGACACTGGGGGAAAATTACTTTGCTCTTCCTTAGTGACTGTGTAATACAAAAGGCAGTTGGGTATATGTGATATCGATGTCAAGAGCTAGACTGCTTATGTGCTTCTATTTTGCTTGTAGTGGACAAAGCGTTCTCTTATGAAAGTTTGACTATTGGTAAACACTTGGTGTAAACTTCAACACTTTCTGATCTTTAATCTAACATTATTTTAAAGTATAAGCTCCAACCTTTGTATCTTTTCCTGTTATGGGCAGCTACGTCACTGAATCATAGCAAAGGACAGACATGCTTTTTGCACCCTGATCTGTCAGGAACCAGGCACCCCCCTCCATGCTCGGTCCCAGGGGGATGCCAGCAGTGCAGTACAAGACCACCTGCCATGTGGATGATGTGAGCCACTGAGCACCAGCAGCAGTACAAGGCCGTCACTTATGAAGGCCTGCTGGATAACAGCTTGACTACATCTGTTGCTGTGGAGGTCAGACTAAAAATCATCTGCTTGCTGAATAGGGGAAAAACATTATTTGGGAGTGTGGGTTTATTGAAGTTCAGGCGTAGAGTTCATGCAGTGAAATATGTGGAGTAGGCTCAGCGTAAAAGATCAGCGGTGCTTTCACTGTCTTGAGGTGGGAACTACAGCCAAACTGTGCTTTGATAGTTTCAGAAGTTATATAATGCTAGATTGTTTGACACGGATGTGAGATTCTGGGCTGCCCATCTGTTACCTGACATCATCACACCGTTGGTGCACATCCCTTTCAGCTCTAAAGCCTCTGTTTTCCACAGAGACACATGATAATTACTCTCAGTTATCGTGGAAAGCCGGGCTTTTAAACCCGCACATCATACTGAGCTTTCATACTCTGAGGCTGAGGTCACGACTGGGCAGCCGGATCAGTTTACAAGACAGATTCCTCCTGTGCGGGGCTCCAAACCATACACTTGCAGCTGCCTGGAAAACTGTTTGGCCTTCCTGACAGAGATTCTACTATGTGACTTTTATTATGATGGAAAATTAAACATAGTGGATGTGCAGTTTAAGACAACTCAGCGACTGAACAGTGAAGAACCCTTAAAATGTTTGATGACCCGATTCACCTGAAAATTAGTCTGATTGAGTCACATCCTGAGACCTTCACAGACGGTCCTAATAACCTTGGTGATTCCTAACTTATAATCCAGAATCATTATGATGTTTATTGAAATGAATTGTAATAGGTTGGTTTGTGACCCTGAGATATTTTATCTAGCACTACCATCAGCATTGCATTAATAGCCATTGCTAATATGCTAATCCAAATCTGGAAGCAACATTATGGCTTCTTGTTGTCAGTGTGAACAAATGAACTAATACTTCTTAGTTATTATTGTGCTAAAGGCCACATCATGGCTTTCTTGTTAGAGGGCATGCTCTCTGCAAAGCTCTGGATCACACCAGACTTCTCCCTAAATCAAATCAGCACTCTAAAGGTGAATGTTAAGAGCTTCAAACCCTTAGTTAACATTATTATTGCCTGGTGGGTCAAACGTTGTGGCGGACAGGGGTCAACATGGGCGCTCTGACTGGTATGTTGGCCTGTCAACCACAGCCAGCTTCACATGTTTCTCGTGCTCACGAGAGTTACTGACTCTCTTTAAAACATCACCAAGGCTGTGGTCTGTTATTAGTTGTAAGGAATGAAGAGTGTGATAGAATAAACAACTAGGCTTTAATTTAACTTCTTCTTCATTGTCTTTTCTTCCACCCTGCTACTGCAATATATAATATGAATCATTCCTTTTACCTGAACATACTCAGTGTCAGCCAGTGTTTGTAGTTTGGTGTTCAGTCAGGTTGTTTTGGCAGTAAGAACTACTCGTAATAAGTTTTGGGGACCATCCAGAGACATGTGAACATTGTTTCATACATACAGCTCTATTGTAGTGGGGGGGAACCTTATGAGTGGAGTTATTTGCATAGCTCGACACCACTAACAGTGAATAATAATGATAATCTACAGTTACACAAACCTGATGGCCTTAACGATCTGAAGTGATTTTTAGTGGCAGTATTTTTTCTTGCACATTTCGGTGTCTTCAACACCAAAGTGCTCTGTCCTTTACCATGTTTATTCAAACTCTCCCCATTTAGCGAATCTTCGAGTCAGCACTGAGGTCCAGAAAGAATGCAAAGCTTGGCTTCAGTCGCAGTAATTTAGCAACACCGATCTCACCCGCAGGAGGATCATCCAAGACTTGAGTCAAAAGTTTGGAACTCCTTCCTAGTCTAAACATCATGCAAGATGGTCAGAGATTTAACAAGTGCACCCTTCTCAACGAGTCAATTCACAGCCTCACCTCCAGTCCACCGGGTCTCAATTCAATAATGACAAAGTCAAACAAACAGCCGGCTCGTGGCAGCACTGTCAGGGTTTCTGTGGGGTGCTAATAGCTTGGCAGCTGGTGTGCAGAATGAGTGGAGTGAAGCACAAATAAACACAGGGCATTCATTTTCACAATTTATAGATTTTCCAAAAAACAAACAGAAAAAGATCATGCTCCCTAAACTTTACTGACCTTTGACGCTCAGTGTCACACAGAAAGACTCCCGTTGTCTGAGTGTTTTCTCCAGACAAGCTTATCCACTTCCTCCACTCCACTAAAACCAGAGTATTTTTGTGCCATCCGTATCATCACCATCTCTCTTTTATTCAGCCTTGATCATTGCTCACATTTTCTGTGGCACCAGCTGATGGCTGTGTGACAGATGATGAGACACATCAAATACAACACATTTTGTTAACGTAATTTTCATCATGTTGTCTGATTGGACCAGAAACTAGTGAGTTGAGGAACAAGTTCTTTTTCCTTTTAGGAATATTTTGTTTATGATTCTCTAATGTTTTGTTGAAAAAACAGCGATGGGAGCTGGTATATTAGGTGTAATACACCGTGTGTTAATCATTTTGTTTAAAAAAAAGTGATCTTTAATCAGTGCCAGGCTTATGATAATGATATAATATGATAAGAGAATAACTGTTGTATTAGATTATAGACTCTACAGTTTATGTATAAGACTCACCTTGGTTTAGCTTGGTGTACCTAATAACTCAATGTTTATTTGCTCAGGTCATAGTCACTTACAATTTGAAGCTGGATAAATAGAAACAATGCTCTTGACACTCACTCAGTTTTAAATCACAGTTAACAAATATTGCATTCATGACCCATGTAACTTTTTTCTACGTTAAACTGGTCTGGCTGATCATACTTGACACAAAAAAGGCCTGACTTCACCCCCAGATGCAGCAGCAGCAGCAGCTCAGACGCTCCTTACCTCTGTGCTGGGCTGCAGGCCGACTGCGAGTGAACTCTGCTGAGCATGCATTGCCTCAGGCAGGGCAGCTTCATTTATACAAAAAAAGTGTATTTTTAATAAAGAAGTCAATTCAAGATAGACAAAAACAAGCTCACTTATAGATCCGCCTCTACACAGAGAATACACAGAAACATAGTCTCGCACGTTTGCAGCAAGCTGCCAGACTCACTGTACTTAGTCTTTCTCTCAGACCAAGTTCTATCAGTTCTACAAACCTCAGTCATAAACCGTAAACTCCCTTCTTCAGCACTGGTCACGTACACTACATCTTAACGTTCACATTACATCATACTTGTTGTTTGGACATTTTAGGTTCCACACTGTTCCCTGTATTTAAACCTAACCCCATTTTCAACATAACGGTCTCTAAAGGGCTATTGAGTTAATGCCGCCACACACACTCCATGACTATCAGAGGCTGCATCACGCTGTTCTACGTGAAGGGAACTGTGCCATTGTTTGTGTTTTGATTTACGAGATCGGTAATAATGAGAACAAGACTGCCCATAAATCTAATGCTTGGTGCTGTTCTCTTGGTCGATTATTCCTTTTTTATGTGTTGACAACTGCTATACATGGATTTATGAGGCATATAATGTAGTACTGTAATCTTAAAGTTTTGCTTTGTTGATGTTAGACGTATTTTCATCTCACCAAATTTTCAAAAAATAATCTCCAAATGGAAAAAGAACCTCTGTTGAAGTTTGGTTTGTTTCACTCTAAGAAGCAATAGCACTACTCTTTAAAGTACAGTAAGCAATGACTTTGTCTTAAAGATGCCTGGAAGCTACAGTGCATTGCAATCCGACCCGTTTGGTGAGTCAGGGAGCTTGGCAGAGGTCCCCTTTGAGCTGTGATAAATCCTTAGTGGGCAGGGAGGAGGGGAAAGACTGCTGCTCCTGCTGACATAATGTAAATCAACTCTCGGGTCACTTGGACGTCTCCTTTTGCTGTATACATGTGATAAAGAGATTGACAGAGGCCATTCGCTACCTGCAACTCCACCACTTTGTAAACTCTGTGCGTGATAAAAACATTATTTCATTAATGTTATTGTATTTTTTCAACGTGGAGCTTTATGGATGGACTGTGGGTCTTTTCATTTGTACCGTACAACCCAGTGCAGCACTATCACTGTCTTCCTCGACCATCTAGTCAGATGCTGTCCAACGGGACTGGACAGTTCACTTTGACAATACAACAGGGGTGACTGTGGCTCAGGAGGTAAAGCAGTCACCTGCCAATCGTTGGATCAGTGGTTCAATTTCTGGCTGTGTGTCCTTGGGCAAGACACTGAACCCCAAGTTGCCGCTGGTGTGTCAGGTCAGCCCTGCCATTGCTCAGTGAGTGTGTGAGTGTGTGTGAATGGGTGAATGAGAAGCAGTGTAGGTACCAGTCTATGTAGAAAAGCACTATATATGTGCAGACCATTTACCAAATTAAGCCAGTGGTAGCATGAGATAATATTAGTACACTCTGCTCCACCCACCTCTCTCTCACTGCTCTGCTACACTCTCTGCACAGTTCGTCAGGTATTAGTCAGAAGCTAAAAAATCGCTGAAATTCTCACTCTAAACCAGAAGCAGTGCATGTATTTGCAGCGCTGCCAGGCTGTGTCCAAGCATTGACATCACCTCTCCACAAGAGACACAGCTTAGAACATATTTCAACAAAATAAATGTTCAGAAAATACTGAAGCTTACAGTCACAATGCTACCATGCTTGTGGTATGTTTACTATTTTTTACCATATCAGTTTATGGGTGTGATAACAGCAATCTAGCAGTATTATAACAGTATTTAGCAGTAGGTATGATTTACCTCCAAAGTTAGTACAATTCACCCTGATTATTACATATTTCATACACAAGTAGAGAATTTGTTTTGTGGTTGTTTTGTGGCCTAATGCAGGCTGCACAACTTCATAGGAAACAGAAATACAACACATAAAACAAAAACAGTGTAAAAGACAATCTACAACAAACAGTAAAATGCAAAAACAAAAAATCAAGTCATGTTAGCCTCATATAGGAAATGCATAACGTAACACATACAATCAGACCAAACAACATAATTACAGTTTACAGAAAGGGAATACTAAACCTATATTCACATTGAATGTATTAGTGACACAACTGAACAGCTTTTTATTCCATTTATTGGATGGAAACATATTAAATAAATGAAGTTTGTGCTGTTTTCCACAAGCTCTTGCATATATTTGAATATTCCTCCGGACTGTAGCTGTTAACAAATAAAAAATGTGTATGACTGCAAACATGCTGATTTTTGTGTTTTTCTTTTATCTGTGTACACTGCTGAGTAAGCACTTTGCTAAATGAGAGGAGTTGTTTTTTTCCTGGGGCTGTCGAGGACTGATTCTGACATCATTTTTCACATAACTCTAAGTGACATTGTACCTACTTGATTCTAGATCTTGTTCGGTCACATTTAGACAAATAATGCACACTGTCTGATGAGTTTCTTTTACTGGCCTGTGCTCACAGCGTCAAGAAATAAACGCATGAATCAAATTGCTCAGGGCACTCATCAGCTGTTTGTGCTGGGCATAAATGAATTTTCCTCAAAACATAATAATGTGGGTTACTTTCTGTTGTCCCCATGAGTGTTTGCTTGTAGTTTGGCACATCATCCCAAACACACACAGGAACCTCAAGGGACTCAACGGCGAACAGAAGCCCAGTTATTGATTATATCAGTCAATAGAGGCTAGTTTCCGCCCCGACTATTATACTAATGCACTTAGGGTAAATGTCCCAGCTAGCCTTGCAGGCCAGGTTATAAAATGCATTCTAAATTATTCACAAGGCCCCTTCACCAGCTCTAGGCCTCCATTAGAGACAGCGGGGGAAGAGGGGAGAGGGCATTGATGTCACTCGGCCCCATGGAGCCAGACAAGGGCACCTGGGACTGACTGATGGAGTCAGCTGTGGAGGACCACAGATCCGCCGGAAGAGTGTGTCTGAGGAGACGAGTGCTCCACCTCTGCAGGTCACTTCACCAACAGCCCTAGCAGGCGAGTGGGAATGCTGTCAATGAGCGTGTGTCTGTGTGAGTGTGTGTTAGCGGATACAGGCTTATGTAACCATAAAGCATGATGACTGATGATGGCTCACTGAAAACAAAAGTCACTGATAAATGCAGAGATATCATTTACAAAGAGTCTCACTAGTTCAGTAGTGTATACTAAGGCTCTAACTTTACAGATATGAGATTGATTGCAGGAAAAATGCAGCACATAAATGTCATAGCAAGAGTTTTTCTGACAGACTACACAGACTTGCTCTGTGAACTATTCAGCAGGGATTGACGGGAACCTCTGAACCTCTAAATGACACAGAAGTGCGCATTTGGCATTTTGATAATAGTGTTGGAGAGTGCTGTGTTTCTCGTAGAACCATGCCAATGGCCTCCTCAGGGCCCCACAGAATCTCCTGTGGCCCTTTGAACCTTACATGTGCACTGCTAAAGGACCACTGGCATCACAAACTGGCCGCTGTTGATTGAGATCAACTGCAGGTTTGGTCTGCAACAGGGGCACGTCAGCATATCTGCATATTCACTGCTATTTTGGGGTCAGGAATCAGGAATCATCGTCTGTCTCACACAAGCACCAAATGCAGTCATTGACTGGTTTCTCTAGAATAGCAGGTCCTGTTCTGCTGACTTGTTTCAGCGAGGAGCTGCTTTATAACAAGCTTGAATGTAACTTCTACATGTTACACTGTGAACTCAGAGAACCCCTGCAAGAGGCTTTAAAAATGAAAAAAACCAACAGTGACAAATTCACTTGGGCAATAATATCAAACCACAGGCGGTATCCAGCTGATAACCAAAGTTTAAAATCACATTCATCTTTCCAGCGTACAGTAGTGTGAGGTATTCCTGCTCTCCTGCTGCTCTGCTTTTGTCTCATTTCCGAGAAGCCCACCTCATACTATACAGAGCAAAAACACTAAAACACAGCGGAAGATAAACACAGTCAGCAACAAAGCCATCTTTCTCTGTCTCTCCTCATGTCTCCCAGTTATTTTCCGCGTAACTCACCCTCTGGGCAAAGGGCTCTGTGAGGTGCAGAAGGGTCGTCTAATCACTGGCCCAGACTAACAGCTGGTGTGTCACTGCTCTGACATCTGCCGTAAAAGGGAGAACTGACCGACAAGACCAGTACGCGTGTGCATCTGGCTATGGAGGACTTCATCGGATGGAGAGGGGCGCAGCGGTTTGAGGCCTTTTGATGCAAATCTAAAAATCTGTGTGTAGTGAATGTGATGATTGGGTCTGAGTTAATAAACCATAGCACATATGACATAAATCAGGAATGTTAACAAGACCTCTGGCTGCAAAAGTGAGTAGGCTACGTCAACAGTGTCGTATCTGTTTAGAGTAACACCGGCTTCCTGATAAAAATCTGTCAAGAACCTTCAACCAGTAATGATGTTCTCATTTGTACTCTTTTTAAATTTCATATCAGCAGCTCTGTGAATTTGGGCAAACTGTTGACGACAAATATATATTTAATTCAAACGGGAGCCACATGGCCAATATCATCAGCAATGTATTAGATCAAATAAAAGAATATCCCTAATAACAGGCTCAGGAGGCCTCTCTACCTTTAAGATTAGACCTAAAACGTTTTTGATCATACTTGGATCAGGTAACTGAACCATCTCTTAGTTAAGCTGCTATAGGTTTAGTCTGCTGGGGGACCATGATACACTGAGCTCCTCTCTTCTTTTACTCTCTCATGCATGTTGTTCTCTCTCCCGTCTCGCTTTCTCTCTGTATCTTTCTGCAGGTGTCCTTGAGAGTCTAAGTATCCTTAGAGTTGTGTGATTTCACTTCGTGGTTGCTGGTCCTACCAACCTGCTCAGTGCTTCGTCTGCTGCTCCTTGTTGTTATGATCTGTTACCTGCTGTGGCAGTAGGCAATATGAGGTAGTTGAGGTGCAATAAAAAAACATTTTCGACCTCAAAACAACAATTTCAAACCATTCATATCTAGGACCACATATAAAAGTGTATTTTATTTCATTAAAAATTCTATTTATTTTGTTCACACCTGATCTGCATCAGTTAGGAGCAAGAAGGTCTGATTTAGGCCTTTACAGCATGTATGGTGAATGCAGCCTTCACAACGGTGGTTTGAGCTAAATGCTAATGTAGAACACTGTTATGACGAGGGATTCACAAGCTTCGAGCTAGATGATGACTGTATGTTTATAATGTGTTCATAAATTAACTGGACACGCCCACACTGAACCTGCTATTGCGCCTGAAAGCCAGGTCAGTGCCCTGCACGGTGAATATGTGTGACAGAAAGGCCCTGTGAGGCTCTTTATCCTGCGAGAAGTACAGTCTGTTTAAAAACGGATCATTTCCTAAAGGTCTCAGCATTCAAACATATCTTCTACCAACTGTAATCTCTAAATCCAAAGCTGCATTTAACGTTTTATCTGATGACTTTAGTCTCTGGTGGCCTGCAGCTAGTCAGGCTTGAACATGTTGAGCTGTTACACTGATTATTTAAACAGACTGGGAGGAATTCAATTAGCAGTGGACATCGGAGAGCCCTTTGGAGCCACATGCCACGGTTGACCACACTATTAGACTGATCATATTAGGGAGATGCCAAATTAGATTTTAATATTAGGTTTCCTTCACATACAGCCAATCATTTGTCACTGCACTTAATGCAACAAAACTAGAGATTAAATACAATGTTCAGACAGGCAACAGAGCAGATGTTCACTCCAAAAGAAAAGAAAACACAGCCTCTCAAGTAGAAGGTCGATCTATACTATATAATAATAAATAAATATAATATAAATATGGTGACTAGGAAGGTCTAACCAGTCTAGGGTCCATCAATCACTTCTGGTTGATCCCAAATGTTTTAGCTAAAACTAAATTTATACTGTATATACTGTACACTGTAATATTTTGGTATAGAGGCAAAATAACATTTTACCCATATGAGGACGAGCTGTTAAATGGATGGAAAAAATCTGTGGGGGCATCATGATCGGATAAAAACAAGCTCAGTCTTTGTGCAACAGAATTTCAGGTTATAGTTTAGTAAAAGTCACAATTCTGCAAATGGAGTATGTACTGTTCAGTGGGATGAAAAAAGCAGTTTCCATGGCCTGTGAGCTGCTTTCTGCTCACTACTAAGTAAACTATTTAGATTCTATCATTTAGGGATTAGAGAATGAGGGATGTTAGACATACTTTCATTGATTCCCAGTGTAATTTATTTGCCATTAATTCTAAAATAGTGCCCACTGCATTGATATAGCTAAGCTTTGGAGAGAGGACCAGACCTATGTTTAAAGAGACAGGCTTTTATTCTCATATTGTAGTTTTAAACCGCATCGCTGTTTAATTTGATCCTATGTTAATGTGCCGTCGATGCTGCTTACTGCCTTTAAAGCACAACAAAGATGTTTCACATATAAGTTCTTCGGGTACTTGATGGCCAGCACCTGATGATGTGATCTGACTGATGTCTTGTGGTTTAATGTCACATGCCAACATCCTTTCTGGAGTCAGACTTCCTAGTTTTCACACACTGGTCACACAATGCATAACACATCTTTAAATGTGATGAAGGTTACTGATGTAACTGAGGTAAGAAAACTGTTAACAGAACTGTTCCTGGCACTTTGTTCCACGGTGGGATGTGTCATACATTTTTATTTACTTACACAAGTAAACCTAAGCTAGACAACATATCTCAGGGGCATGCATAAATAAAAATACTGGTGTTGCAATTTGGTAAAACAATGCAGTGATTTTTATCTTGACAGCCCAGACAGAATAATTGCTATGCCAGAAATGAGCTCCAGATGTTCATTTTTTCCAAGGTACCCCGTTGAGGGTGAAAGCCATTCATTGCAAACTGAGCAAAACGAGCACTGTTGAGAAATCATGCACAGATGACTCCTTTCCCGCTATAGAGGCCTTCGTGTGTTCACCTTCTTTCACTTTGTCAGCTGTTTCACTTGGTCCAAAGCATTATCCTCAAACCCCTTTGAAAAAATACTAATTAAACAGTAATTTTCCTGTTTATTAAGACATCAACAACAGGAACTTAAAACTGAAGAACATTTTGAAGATATATGTAGATCGTTGAAATAGTTTTTTGGTGTGCTTTAATTGCCCCTAGGGCATAAATGAAGTCTTCTGATTCTGATTCTAAATTTTCATGATGATGCTGAAAAACATTTTCTACCTTTTATTTCTTTGTCTTGTTTGAATGAGAATTTGTGTCATACTGGAAAAAGCAAGTCATATGTTTTTCACCCACCAGTGCCCACTCTGAAGGATGCATAGGACCATATTTACATTTACTAGGATATCTTTCTTTTTCCCTTAATCTTTGGGGCTCCTGAACTCCACAAGGTTGAATTTGTTCAGTTGTTTGTGTGGAATTAATAAGAATTAAGAATTAAGAATTAATACATAACTTGTGAGCATTACATATAAATCTAATCATTTGCAAGTACAAGAGGTAAAAATAATCATCTTCCAGGACTTCAGAAGTATGTGTTATACCTATACTTATCAGGATAATACATATGCAAATACTGTAAACAGACCAATACTAGGATGAAGTGAAATATGAAAATATAAATTAAACAAACTCAGATCCAACAGTGTTCAGGTGATATATAGGTAAATAATGCATCAGGTAAAGCTGATGTGGTAAATATATTATAATAGGAAAATGCTGATGCTAGAGTTTTTCAAAACCTGATCCCTGGCTTTAGACTACAGACATTTACTAGTTCAAAAAGGCTTTGCCTTTACGTGCATTGTTAGGGATGTGATACAGTTTGTGATGACATTTGACATTATACATTGTGCATTGTGCGTCCACGTCTACTGGGGCACCATTAATTCTGTTTAGTTTTCAAGAGAAGCAGTTTGTCAGAGGAGCCTCGTTGTAAACCAGCTGTGATCAACAGCATCCATCCTCCGTACAGTGTCCTGCTGGAAAATGTTCTGGGCTTCATCAAATCGGCACTTTGTTGAAGTGGTTTTCGAAGCCATGTGACAGTGCTGTTTATTTTATATGAATTTGTCCTGTGTAGAATGAATATCTGTTACCTCATTGTAAGAGCGCCTGCATATAATCACAGCCTTTCCTCTCCTCACAACCAGTCAAATTATAGCCCGCTCGTTTATTTGGGTCCTGTTGTTTCCATGACACATAATGTGTGTATCTACAACATATTGTTTATCTCAAGCCTTCCAGAACACTAGTAATTCAGACCCTTTCTTTTTAAAATGACCACTCAAGGAGCATCACTATCATTAAATCTCTAGTCACTGAATTTAAGTGTGCAGAGACAGAGAGACTTCTTAAGTACCTTATCTTCTAAATGGAACTGGGGGAGACGGAGAGACGGAGAGACTGAGAAGGATGTAGCAGACAGCCAAGCTGTGCTTTGCCCCCTTTGGTAATAAGGTCCACACTAGTCTCAGTGGCTAGTTAACCTTTCTCCTGCTATTACTCAGCTATTAAGTGTGAAATTCAACTGAAAGATAGAAAAGAAAAGTCAGGCAAGATAGTCATACAATGTCTCCCTGCAGAGGACACAAAGTGCCTGATTATACTTTGACTAACTGCAGCAATGTCATAATCACTGTCATAATTGGAGGTTTAAGGTCAAGTTGAACTGTACAGTAGTTGCAGTTGTGAGCTTCAGCTCAAGAAGTTAAGGAAATTTCGTGCGCCCATTGTATAGCTTATATAAAAGCACTAAGTTAACCTGCTTACACTCACACCCAAGCAGTGTGAAGATCGAACCTGAAAAACAAAGCATAGAATCTTTACTACAAAGTCGTAGTATTGTTACAGTATATAATTAATTATAGAACAGTACAGTAATACTACATTTATTTTTTGAAACAAAAACAATGCTGCTAAGATTATCAAAATACTGAGCCAGTGGTTATTTATCTTCATTTTTCTATGACTGTACTGTCACCAGTTGTGTCATTTTCAATGCTCCAAGGTACAGAAAACTGTCTACAGCCTTAATTATAAAGTGCTATACTATCACTGTTCTCCACAATCAAGGCTTGAATTTCAGTGAATCAAATTTGGCCCATGTGTTAGTCCTAAAGTTCTAAAGATCTGACATACTGTCAACATTGATTAGGAATTAAACTTAAAACCACATTTTGTCACTTCTTTAGCAGCTGTCAGATGTGGCTCCATACGCTTGTCTGTAAAAGATGTCATAGTCACCACCGTCACTGTTACAACACAGAAATAATCATTTTCACCTGCTACTGCTAGAAAATTTAAGTGGACCTGAACATTTTTACAACACGTCCTCTAGAGACGTTGAGTACTCTTAAACTTTCATCTCACCCAGACACAGTTTTTGGACCAACAGCCCTAAAACTATACTCACACAGTGTGTATAGTATAGATACCAGACATCTGTGTCATGAAGGTGAATAGAACAATATTTTTAGATGGAGAAGGATATCTTGTAATCTAAAACCACCACGTACAATTTCTTAATTTTGCTTCACAGAAGCTGTTCTCATGTTTTCATATAGGACAATAAACGGTCTATTAGAAATGTCAAAGTATCAGTTTTCTAAAGTGTGGTCCATGAGCCATTTTGTCAGAGTACACATTCCATTTTTCATATGCTGGATTTCTGCCGAGGTCTTCAGCTTAATTGTTTTTCCAACCAGAAGCTTACTCCCAAATACTGAAAAAGGTGCAGACATTCCCAGAAACACTGGGAACACTGCTCCTTTCTGCTGACTCATTCTGTTTTTTGTGAGGTATCTTCTGCAATTGTTTCTGGGCCACCCACAACAAGCAGAAGCTTTTCCCGGCCAACATCTTACCAGCAGTGAATCCTGGCAGGAAAGGCGATGCAGGTATTCACATAGATGCACGACTGCACACTTGTTGAATTACTGTGAACACGTATTACACTTAGTTGTGCTTTGCTGAATCCTACGATATAATTTGTTTCCTATGACGTCACAGAGGAAATTACCAGCCTTATTGGTCAAAAACCACAACAGAGCCTCATTATGCATGTCAGAAGTAATGACGTCATCAATGAAATCTAGAAACACAACAAAGAGATGATTTTTTGGTGATTTTTTTTCACCAAATTAAAACCCGAGCAACTTTTCCAGATGTTCTATTAGTAGATAAACGTGTCAGGAAGAAATGCCCAAGGTACAGATAAAAAATACAATAAGAAGAATTTTCTTAAACCCACATTGTTAAAAGATGTGTGTTGGATTCAGTAGATTAGCTGTGTTTGGCAAGACAGAAGCCACAGCAGCTTTAATGAGCCAAACCTTGTGTAATTGATGTTTATCAAACATCAGGAAGCTTGATTCCCATCCTGATTGACTGAAAGGCCAATTTGTATTAAATCTTGACTCTGCTAGTTGAGGGCAGATATGCAGGACACATCTGCGAAGCTCAGGAAATCACTTCGCTAAATGATAATAATGACATTATTGTGTTGCATGCACACTTCAAATCTCATGGAAGATGAGCTTCTGTCCGATCGGAATAACTCTCGCAAGAGCTTGGCTTTGTTCTGCAGGCAGACAGCCACCAACATGCATAAAACAGCAGTCATTTACCAGTATGCAGGATCTGATTTCAGTAACCTAGTAACAACTGGCCTCGGTCTGTCCAAAGGCCAAGCATAAACCTGCTAACACATCTATATCTGACTAATTGACCCACTGCACCATCATAAATGGCCCTAATGTATAACTCTTACCTTCAATATCTCTGTTTGAGTAGAAAGATATCAAACATGCACAAATCAGAATTCAAACATTTTTATTCTCAGATCTCCAGTAATTCAGATATACATACATAGATTTTCGAGGTTATGTTTAGGTTATATTACATCTCAGTGTGAGGCAGAAGAGGATGCGGTGGTGCTTTCCCCTTTAGGCATCTTGACGAGCAGAGCAAACTGTCCTAGACTTCCCAGCAAGGCCGGTACACCCGTCCAACCATACATCTCATGGTGTCTCTCCTTAGGATAGGGATGTTTGGGTCCTGGCCAGCTTCTTTGGTCTCAATGACCTGGCTGTTGTCATCAATTCTACGCTTGAAGAGGGACAGTCCATTGTGCAGCACTCGGGGGTCTTTCCACAGGCTTGGTTCAGCAACAATGATTACCCTCAGTCCTCTGCTTTTGCCCACACTGGCCAGATCTGTGTCCCCGAGGTTGTTTTCGATCACTTCACCACTCAGCAGCGAGGTGAAAGTATCCTGCTCCAAGGAGCCATCTTCAGTTTTGCCCATGGGTAACGCCACTGACTCGAAGAAAAGTGCTGCAGCAAAGATGACGGACAAGGTCTTCATGGTGAGGCGTTCTTTGGGAGATGCAAAGTGCTGGCTTCAAAGGTGAATTTATTCTCAAGCTTCTCCTTTGCTGTTTGGACTCCAGGATGCTATGATGCTCTTTTATACCATTTGGACACACTGGCCACGTTGAATTGTTTCTCATCAAAGCTTCTCCTGTTGTACTCAGGAAATTAGCAAAACATCAAAAGACAGTTGGGCAGAACTCTTGCAGTGTTCAAGTGTGTTGTTTTTCTGTGAAGTTAATTAAAGTTATTCCCTAAGTGGTAACTGATATTAGGTTCTTGACAATATAACAGTGGGAACTCTTTGAACAGGTAACATCAAGAAAGCCATTAATCCGAAATTACTGCCCTTTAAAACAAGACGGATGGATTACCCACCCGTAAAGTCCTTTGTGGTGTTGGGACTTACTAGACAAAACCTGTACTCTCATGGCTTTGATGCAACAATAATAAAAAGGGGTTTAACCATGGATTAGTGCAAAAAAACACCATTTATTTCTGAAGTGTTTGTTTGTGGCCACAACTACTCGTTGACGTGTGTAAGATGAAGTGAAAGTGGTAACAGCTTCTTCAGTTGATCTGCTCCCATAGCCCTGAAGTGGAAGATCTTTTTTTTTTCTAGACTGCATCATAATTACAATCCTATCTAATTATTGTTGCCAGATGGGTTCTGCAGAAGCTGCACACCTGTGCCTGCATACGATTTGTAGGAAATTAGGTAATGTAATTTATTCAGTTGGCATCTAAGTGAGATCAAAAGGGTTGAGTAATTAACAAAGTTCACATTTGTGAGCAGGATCCTTTTAGTCAGAGAGCTGAGTCTTCCACCTTAGATCTTTGGCGCAGAGATGTGAATAACAAGGATTAGAGCACTAAAGCCTTATTAAAGTTAACACCATTAGGCCTTAACAGTGAATGGATTTGAGAATGTACTCATATGGTTTGGAGCACATTACAAAACTTTAATGGGTAAACATATAATTAGGTGTCATTGCTATGGCTATTTCAGTATTGGTAACGTCTAGCCGGGCAGTACTGAGACCCATTTCTTATTAAAACAATGTCTGTGGTTCTAAAAAGTCTGTATTACCTCCACTCTCTCTCTGGTTCTCTAAAATGAGATTGTTTTATTTAAATTGTATCTTTCATTTCTAGATGGCCAACGTTCATGTTTCATTAATGGAAGGGTGGAGCTCTTCCTGTACTGTAGGTGCTGATGGTGCAGAATGGCATGTCACACAATTTGAAGGAATACTTTGTGAATCTGTGAAATACAGGTGTTTATATAAAAGAAAGAAAAAACACTTTGTGGCAGGAACATTTTTCCATGTTAGGTGTAAAGGAGCAGACACCTACCGAAGGTGTTTGTGTGCCACAGACAATTCTGCACCTCTCATAAAAGAAGAAGGTGGAAAAAAAGGGATTACTAAGAGCAAGAGGCTGAGATGTGTTGACCAGATGATTGGCGCCAACCTAAATAGAGGGCCTGGGTCCAAGAGTTTAAAGGAAGCATAATAGGACCCAAGCGTGTGTGGAAATAAGACAGTGACTCTCACACTCCTCTTTATTACGATACTGAGCGACAGGCCAGACAATGCAGACAAGTGTTATTCCAGCTAGGAAAATACAGGCCATAGATCTAACAGTGAGTGTGAATGTATTAACACTCACAAATTGAATTATGTTGTTGAAATTCCGATACAGTGCCTTCTGCCAAACCATACTGTGGTCTGACCAATTGAAAGCTCAGTTTTCATTTGCTCACAGACAGGTTAAGGACTTTTAAACCACAACATGCACGGGAAACTTCTTTCGTAGGGGCAGGAAGTTCAAATTGAAATGTTCCCGAATTTGCATTTCTGCCTTTAAACAGACAGAGATAGAAGGTAACTCAGAAAATGGAAAAGTTGGAAATGAGTTATGACAGACATATATGAAATATGTGAAGAAACTGCATATGAGAGCTGATATGCTGCAGAAATGACTCCAGTCTGTGAAAATGTTCAATAGAAGTGCAGAAGAATGACAAAAAAAAAGGAGACAATGAAACAGGGGAATGTTTAGTGCAGAGTTTAGCAACAAGCAAGAGTCAATTCCAGCAGAAACCAAACCCATTTGGTGAATTGCTCGACATGAATGATTTTTAAACAAAACAGGTCTAATTTTCCTGCTTATTAAGGAAGCATGTGGAACTTGTTACACAATGTAAGCTTCTGGGACAGTAAAAAAGTATATTTATAAGATATACATACAGTATATGTCTATAAAGCTACAAGCTTTAATTGCCTGCTCGCATACCTCATCGGGTTGATGCTAATAAATGATATTATAACATGCATTTCTTCTACTAGAGCAGTTTATGTAGGCTAAAGTAATAGTATAGTATCAGAGTTATCAAGGAATTCACTTTGTGTTCTGTGACAATGTCTTGTCTTTCTGTTATCTGATCAATAATGGCACAGAACACAACACCAAACACAGCTTTTAGGTATTTGAAGCTCATTCTGATAATAGCAGAGGGTGTGAGTTAGCCTTGGGGGTCAGGATGTGACTACAGGGAAGATGAAAGTACAAAGAAGAAAGCTGATATTTGGATCCGCTGCTATGAATAACACACAAAGTGACATCTCCTATGAAGGCGCCAGTTTGAGCTATGAGACAAGAACTGCGGGGTGTCCAAGAGGAAAACAGCTTAACATTTTGCATTCATATCTCACCAGTGTATCTGCAGAGATGGTGGTAGTCATGGAGATGGCTAGTCAACATGTGATTACAAAGCGATACAAAAATAGAAACACTGGCGTTCTGGTTGTTGGTTAGGAGACGTGGATGGAGGGATGGTACTGTATAATGAAGTTCATGGATGGCTTCTACAGAATGTGATCGGAAGCCAACCAGCGCTCATCTCAGTAACCACACATGAGCCGCACTGTGAGGGAATGCTGCTCCAAGCTTCAGGAAGTTCTGGACATGCTCTACTAGTTAGAAAAAGAAATGGTAAGCATTTCTGGGAGAATGGGGCTATGTAGTTTAATTTTAGTTTTCACTTCAGAGATTAGGCCCAATTTTTCCCGGTGACTGGAGGAAGGAAAGCTTTAACTCTCACATTCATACCCACAAACATTTTAGAGTCAACAATTAACCTAATTGCTAACTGGTAGCCGAGATTTTTTAATTTATTTAAAAATGAGTTAGATATTGCTTCTTTATACACAGTTATTCTGCTGTTAGAGATAAAGAAATATACTGTGCTGTGTTACATGTAAAATATATGAAAATGTATGATTTAAATGTATCATGTGAAACTGTTTTTCAACTCATTGTGCATATCTTACATCTTACTGATATGAGTTGCCCTTTATGCAAAACATTTTACACTCACTCACTCACTCACTCACTTACTCGCTTCTAAAAAATGTGCCAAGTGCTGGGTTTTAGGTACGAGTGAAGAGACTCTCATGAGGTCTCCCACAATATGTGAACATTTTCACACTTTTCTAAAATAAAAATTGCTAACAGGCATCTGTCCTTCTGGTAGGTTGGCTTGGGAGACAGCAGGATTGGTTTCTTGGATATTTGGTCAGGTCAAAAAAGTCTTGAATGAAGCCCAACGGTAATCCCTTGACTCTTTTTGCTCAGCCTTAAAATAACTTATATTTTACTGTTTGACCATTGACATGGATTTCCCTCAAGTGCCACCATAAATAACCTTTTGTGGTTTTGAAAGAGCTCAACAATGATTTGATGGATTGTCATTAAATTTGGCGGAGACATGGATGTCTCCCTTAGGATTTATTGTCATTACTTTAGAGATCCTCAGATTCATCCTCAAGCACCATTTTCTTTCTTTGATTTATGAGCAAACAAGTAGGTCTCACAGAGTCACTGCATGTGTGTGTATGTGTGTGTGTGTGTGTGTGTGTGTGTGTGTGTGTGTGTGTTTGCAGATGTTTTATCTATTTTGTCCTCGATAAAATTGAAAATCAATGATTACTGTACTGTATATACAACTTGAAATAGACGTTTCTTCCAGAAAGGTGTATGTGCTGTTCTTGGTGACTGCGTCACTACCCCACTGCCATGCTATTGTTGCCGTTCACATACTACAGCATATGTAGGACATACTGCCAACGTTATTACTCATCTCTGTAAAATAACGGCTGGACACACAGAATTATTTTGTGTGGCATGATGATACACAGCTTTACAGTCTAGTGTCTATAAACAATTGATTAGGTTTCTGACTGTGTTTCGAGGTGAGGTGGTAGCCTGTTCCAGACACTCTGGCAGTCTGACAGCAAAACTACTTTGCTGTTTCTCAGCAACAGACTCAGTGGTTTGTTTCTGTGTCTCATATCCACAGTAACAAGCAACGGGTGTTATATTTAGCTTGGTTTGCGTTGATATGAATAAGTGGTGTGTGATTCTCAATGAAAAATTGCTTCAACAAGGTTACTGAGCAAGTAAATAAATTCTCAAATTGAGCCTCCCCACCTCTCACTGAAGATATTTATCCTTGAATAGGCAGCAAATTATAGTCACCTTCACTGTATATCAGGAGAATTGCAGCACATACAGTACTCAAGGAAAAATGTGTGGGGAGGTTTTGTTTTAGGGAGATGCTAAAGATTGTCAGCAACGGGAGAATAGAGAACATTACAACCAGTGGGAATGGGTAGGTCAATCTCCCAAAAAATTCTAAACAAATCACAGATAAACAATACTGTTTCCTTATAATTGTACCTAAGCCTAACTACGTGTGAATCAAATCTAATTCTGGCGAAATATCTGAGGAAGTTTATCTTTGGTCCTGGGAACAGTGTGCAAAGAATGAACAACACAATCTAAATTCAAACTCAGTTCACTCCTCCAGGTGCCACCACAACCCAGGATTAGAGGCATGGGTGGATCAAAAATAGATGGGTATAAATTCATATCAACAGCTGATCAACTGACAGGAGTGTCATCTCTGTTCACTTTAATTGCGCATTATGGGACAAAAACTTTCCTGTGCTCATCTGAAAGAATATCATCTTTACTTTTCTTCGTGAATGAAATGTTTTATAAATGTGGCTGGTATTTCAAATATGGCTAATTAACTTCGTAAAATGAGATTATTTTTTGTTTGCCGGTGTGCATTTTAATCAGATGAAATCACTAAATTTTTAAATAATTCCATATAAATTTTGAAAAAAAATGTGGTTAATGTCTTTCGTTTATTGATTCTTTCCTTGACTATTCATTTTCTTTCCCTTCAAAGTGTTTTAGTACATTTCTAACATTAGTTCATCAGCCTTGTGGGTTTTTTCCACCATGTTCATCGTTGTCGCAAACCGCCAATGAAAGCCAAAGAAGAAGAAGGACGAGCGTTGTCATGGCAGCACTTCCGTCAACCGAGGCATGATGTTATGTGACAGTAAAGTTTATTGACTGCAGTCACGTCGTTGTAGTCTTCAGTTAAGATTAGTAACACGCTGTTTTTTGTAACAATGGAAGAACAGCCTGTTACTCGGAAAGATAAAGTTGGAAAATGTCTGTTGCGCAACTGGGTGGAAGAGGTGAGTGGAGCCACAAGCTTACGTTTAGCTTTATGCTAGCTAGCAGTCAAACCTCATTCATGAATGAGTATGAAATTTTTTCACAGCAGGCATAGCCAAACTTACTGTTTCGCTTGTTTTTGTTCCTGCTAAAGTCTGTAGAGACTATTTTCTCGATAGACGTGGACTTACAGATGTACCCTGCTGTGAGCACTCACCCATCACTTATACCTGTGCTTGTTTTACAGCTGGTATTTCAACGACGAGGAACTAGTATGTGTTTGATGTCGTAATATTAAGCAGCATTTAGTAATCTCCTTTCAACCGTACTTTATCCCTTGTGTGTGTGTGTGTGTGTGTGTGTGTGTGTGTGTGTCAGTGCTTCTTGTATTACCCTGAAAGCTCACTGTTTTAATATCGGACTATTAAAGTTGACATAGGCATATATAAAAAGTATTTAATATTTACAGTTGGTTGAATGCCTATATAGATAATAATTCATAACCTCCAAAAATCTGTTCACTCTGACATAAGACAAAAGAGTAGCAAGTCTGTAACCTGCGAATGTTTCTTATATCCTCCATTAAAATTAGCTTATGATCAACCACAGGCACAGAGAAATATAAGATTTATTTCTCTGTTTTAAATTGTAACATATGCTATGTTTCTTTCTAAACTCTGTATTCTGGTTTACCAGAGGGCTGTGGCAGCTCTTGACAATGAGGAAACAAAAATACAAACCCAGAGACATGGACACAGAGGGCTTCTGAATATAGACCAGGGGTGTAAAATGGAGTCTGCCACCACGGTTAAAGCAGCTTACATCCCTCCCAAGGATCTAGGTGTGAGGCTGCGCGGTATGTGTCTTTGTCAGTCCCCAGTCACATCTGATGTCATTATAATTCATGCATAAACGGGTGGAGAGGTCTTACCGTACTGAAGATCAGGTTAAAACATTCCTATGTACACTGACGGCTACTGTGAACTCCGTTTGTTCCATTTCTTTTTTATTTTCACTATTTAAGAAATAATTTCCTAATCAATTAATCTCTTCTTTGATATCTCTATATTCCAGGCATCAGAGGTGAACTTTTGGAAAAGCATATTGCTCAGATAATAAGGTAAATCAATTGTGAAAAGTGTTTTTCATACCAAAAAGTGACTGGTGGAAGTGGTTTGTTTATGAAAACTGAGAACAACCTTTGACCTTGAAGAGAACATCTTGGAGCAAAGTGATGCAATATTTACTTGTCTGGGTTCGTTAAACTCCAGATCTCAGCTGTAATACCTTTTAAATCAGATTTTATGATGTTATCTTACATAGTGCCCCGTCATCCTTCAGCGGTTTCTGGAGTCTGTTCCCACAGATGTGGTTATTAACATCTTGCACAGGTTACCAGCTCATAAATGACACAAAGCATCATGTCTTCGATGAAAACTGTTTGTCACTTAGTCTTGAGCTATGTTCTAAATCGTCTGTATTTTTATAAGCACAGTTTACACAAGTTGTTATTTTAACCCGATATCATTTTAAAAAAAAAATCCAGAAAAAAAGTTAGCCAGATGAGATATTTGTAGAGGGCGCCGGTCTCTTTTGATGCATTTTTGAAAATGTGCTCCCATATTTAAAGAATGACCAGTAATCCACTGAGTGAATTATTTCCAAACATGTCTTGTCTTAAATTCCCTACATGCATCACCATTGCTTTATACCACACAGCTGTTTGCATTTACACTAGACCACTTCACAAGAGCGTGTGGACATGAACCGACTGTGCATGAAGAGTGACATCTGCCACACTCTTTTGGTTGTGTTCACACACTGCTAGACAATGTACATCTTTCATCCCTCCCACAAGGAAACAAGGAAACATCTTCCTAGTGGTGTCCTGATATCTTTTCCTGATGATAGTAGCCCCTGGTTTACCTTTCTGATGATTGACGTTGTTTCATGGTCAACATTTAACACAGCTCAGATAACTGTGAGAACCTGATTTGTTGGAAAATGCAGTGGTGTGGGTTAAATGTTCTCTATAGTAGCTCTTAATCATAATAATAATAATATTAATAATAATAAGAAGAATGTAAGACAGTTGCAAAATGGTTCAGACCAGTGCTGAGATTTCAAAACTGACAAAGGCTGACATCTCTCTTTTTCTACAGAGAGAAGATTTATGCTGAACGGAATCCACCAACTCCCAAAACTGACTTCTGCTCCACAACCCAGGAGGATTTCTGTGTGGAGGGATTTGTGCCTCTTAAACCTGAAACAACACAAGTATGAAATATAATATATGTTTATTTTATAGACAATAATATCCAAAAAGGTAACTTTATTAGTAAGGCAGATTATCCATACATTTTAATCTCACACTCTGAGTAACACTGCTTCAAAATAAAAGCACAAAGAAACTAGTGTTGTTTAGTAAATTACCTGTTTTCTCATTTCCAGGTTCATGACTATAAAACTGACCAGGCTGTCACATTCTGGAGTGAAAACTATCAGCGGATACATGTACTGTATATCAAACTATTAATGATGTACTTTTTTGATCAATGTCAGATATTAAGCGCTTGTTCGTTAGCCTTGGTATTAAAAAACAAGTTCATGCTTTTATTTTCTGGGCTTTAGTGCTTTCCTTATGAAGTAAATATACTTTATAATATTTTTGCAAGGTCCTAAACCTTGCTATGTAAAGTGCCCTGAAATGACTTTCGTTGTGATTTGGCGCTATACAAATAAAGATGAATTGAATTGAAATTATAATCTATAACCAGACTTTTTCCCTGTTTACCTCCCTTATTGATCACGCAGCACATGCAGTCACATTCAGGAAGTGGTTGATTATGGCTTAACCTTATTCTCGTGTTGTTTTGTGTCACAGGGTGTAAGCGCCGTGCAGACTGCGAAGGCACCTTTCAGAAAGTCCGCTCAGTTCAGCAAACCCATTAGTGAGCGCCTGGAAGTAACAGAGTGCCCACCTGACAACTGAGAAAGTCGGTCAGAGTACAGCATCACTTCTGTCATTAACTTTAGAGATTATTGTCATCTTCAAGCACGGTGAAGCAACATGTTTCTCTGTCAAAGCTGAAAACGGACAAAGGATTGCCTGTAGAGCAGTGAAGTCAGTGAAAGAGCAGCCTGGGATACATGCTATACCTGTGCATATAAATACAAAAAATGATAATGATAAATGAGTTTCATAGTATTACTGCCTGGATAAAACACAAAAATCTTTACCAGACACCCAGTTGAGATGTGATGTTGACAGAAAGCAGACAGCAGTACATTGACATTTGGACTTTCAATCTGCCAAACAAACTACCTCTGAACCTCTGAAAACATACTAACAGGTTTCTGATTATTTGGTCACTCACTGCAGATAGCAGCTGGAAAACAACAACAGAAAAAGCTGTTTAATACAAACTCAGCTTGGAGTAAGAAGCAGAAACAAATTTGGGCGACATATATAGGTGGAAATGCTATTTTTCATAATTTTTCCTGCCAGTCTACTGTGAGTGATAGAAACAATGATTGTGAATAATAGGTTATGGTAGAACACACGTGGAATTTGATAAAAACTGGCAGGATTTACATTTAACAGCTCAATGTCTCCTTTTGCTAATTCACAAAAACGTTTGATAAAAAATGCATTTGTAATAGTATAACTTTGTGTAGCTGGATCTTTGTACTGTTTGCAGCCTGGTTTGTTTACCAGCTATGTCCATCTTGTTCTGTAATTTCTTTGTTGCGTCCTGCAACCTCTAATTATTGTAAATGGAAGCTGCTGAGCAACAAAAAGCCACTCTTCACTCCTACACTGGGTAAATATCTTACTATTGTCCTTGAACAAAATAACAAGAAAACCTACTGTATCACATATAATGCTGCTCCTTTACAAAGACGCGCACATGCAGACCCACAGCGCGCAGATGTGGTACACAATAGATTGTACAGAATCATTCAATGTATGCTACAGATTTGCATGTGTGTTCTGTCAATCAGAGGACAATTCAGGGCTCTGCTGATCCTTTCTGAGCTTTCAGCAGGGATTAGTAGGCGGTAGCTATGGTGACAAGTAATTTTAACTTATATGTATGCAGCTTTTCTCTCCGAACATTTCATTATCTCATTACATGAAAAAACAATTTGTCTGTGAAACATAAGGCCTGAGAGTGAATTTGTACTTAACATTTAAAGTGAAACTAGATACAACAAACTAGTTTCCTCTGTTTTAATTTCAGTTGTTGTGTCTCTCATTTATATCTGTATATCATTTTGGTCTTGTGAGAAATTTGCCCAGAAGCAGGATGTCAGGGGGAAGCTGTGTGATACTGAATGCATGTTCTCTCTAAACTCAAGCAGCATTCAAAGTGCAAAAACGTGTTCCGATACAGTACAAAAGTTAAGTTACAGTCTAACTTAAACCCTATTGGGTTTGATGCTGTTGATATCATAAATGTCTAATCCAGATAATTAACAAACTTTGTGGCAGAAACATCTATATAGTTTTATACTGTAGAGACAAAAACAGCAGCTGATAAAGCTGGAACTGGTTTTAACTTCAGACAGAGTGGTTTATTTATAAGAATGCATCATCATTTATTTAGTTGTTTACTTTTTTTCATAAAGAATCTACTATTTGACAGTAACTAAAGCCGTCAAATAAATGGAGTAGAGTACAAGTGCAGTATTTCCATCTGAATTGTAGACTGCAAGACTAAGATCCATTGTAGATGGAGGTTAATTTAGCTTGCTACCTACAGGTCCAGTTTGGGGAGTACATGTATATTAGTAAGCCTCCCTCCTCCCTCCTGTTAAATGTCTCCAAAATTCCTTGGTCCGCAGGAGTTTTTGGTTCAGATTTAAGGATCTCTGGAGGATTAGGTTAAACAAAACCACAGTCTGTACTATGACCCATCAGCACCATGACATGATCTGAGCTGGAAAACTCCTCCAGGTTACATCATCTAGAGGTGATTTTCAGCTAGACATAGAAAGATATTTTAACATATGGTGCATTTTTGCCTCTCTTGTAATATTATTTTTCAGTTTTCCCCTAAAAAACACCTGATGACATTTTGAGAAATCTAAAAGCTTTAACTACACTTTCAGTAGTTGTGTAGTTGTTCTGATATAAGGTGTATTCTTTAAAACCTTTGCTGTTTTTATAGTTAGTAGTAGTTAGTATAAACTCTGTGTTCTAGTAGAAAACAAAGATGGTGTCCACGTGTCATTGCTGAATTTGTTTGACCTGAACTAAGCCTAATGACCTGAAATTCTCTTTGATATCAAGGTCTCCTTTGCTTAGAGACCTTAAAATTACAAATAAATAATTGTCAAACATGAATACAAATATGATTAAAACAATTAATGTGCTGCACTTCACTCAATAGTAAAGCCCATAGTGTTAAACCCATTTTTTTTTAATTTCTTGTGTTAAAAATTAACAAAAGAATTAAATGAACAAAAGCTTAATTCTGTCTACTGTCTTTTTTTAGACTAGGATGTAGGTTTGAGGTTTGCCAGTTAAAAATAGCAGCTGCCTAGTTATTTGACATTATGCTAAAACACACACCTGGTCCAAGTCTGACATTCAAGTAGAAATATCTTTAAAATGCTTAGAAATGGAAAAGACTACAGCAATAAATACATCTGCACAAAGTACATGTGTATTAACACTGGCTGTACTGTAGCTTCAATCGCCACATGTGCCTTTTTTAAATTAATCAACTATATGCAAATTAGCAATGATTTAAGATGTATATCATTTGACTTGCTGCTGGCTTTGCACAAGTCAGTTAGGAGACGTAAGTTCAACGCAGGGCTCAGCAGAAACCTACACTCTGCTCGCTGTGGCTCTGACAGTGTGTCACTCTGTGAGAAAGTGGGCGGTAATTACAGCTGTGCAGAAGAGGGAACGATGTTCTCCCGCAGAGATGAAAAAAGACGCAAACACACAGAGGCACACACACAGTGTCTCCGTTTCACAACTGATAATGAGCATCTAATGAGGGGTGATGTCATTACAACAAACACAGCTGCCTGCTACCGATTCGCTTTTCCTCACTTCTTTTCTTATCTGTTCACAAGCGCTTGCAGTTTTTTATGCTGCACTGAGTCTGAGTTTTACTAAGTCACATTTGATCTATTGCTAGTGATAATAATATAATGGTACTGAAATGTGTAAAGTGACAAGATGTTGGTTAAACCTGGATTAACTGTCACAGTTTGCAATGGTAAAATATGGAGCTCATATTTAACATAATATAAAAATAGAAAATAGAATGAGTGGCATACCACTGGGGAATTGCTGCATGCCACTCAAACAGAAGTGGTTTGCCATCAGCCACTTTTCAATCTCAGTGACACTCCTGAGCCGGACGGTCTCTGTACTCAACCAGCTGCACTCGTGCATTAGCTCTGCTAACACCTCCTGCCTTTTAAACGTGCAGGTCTACTGTGGCATCGAGCATTTCAGTGGGGGAGGGGGGCCGCACAAGGTCATTTATAAATTCTTTCTGGGTTAAACTTAGATGAAAACATTTGGGCAAGTATTGTCAGGAGGACATGGCCCAGATACATTTAGAAAGTGCCCATGAACAGTGTCATAGTGAATTTAAAGTTCATATGAAAGTAAAAAGTACTAATAACTATCAACACTTCAAAAACAAATGCATAGAAATACTGCCCGGTGTAAAAATGGAAGAATTAGTGTTTTACTCAGTTTATTGAACAAAATATCTTACAGCATCTTTGATATACATATATACATATTGTTTTTTACTGTGTAACACGGCTGATGAACCCCTGCAGTGATCAGTTGTAACGCTGTGCCTCTAAACTTTTCAAGGAAATATTAATACATCATTGACTCCCAAACATATTATACAAATCTTAATATAGAAAGCACAAAAAATAAGAATTTCTCAGTGAAAAGTACACACTCTCAGGACAGAAAGGTTCCTCATACAAAAACTAGTTTTACAATTTTTTTTGGTTTTCTTTTTTTTTGCAGTTACAGTATGCAGGTAATAAATATACCTGAAACTTTGTTGTTGTTGTTATATGGTGCTGTTTACTTTCCCTCGCCGCGGAAATCACCAAAAA
This sequence comes from Microctenopoma steveboyesi, assembly GCA_032359275.1. Lineage (NCBI taxonomy): Eukaryota > Metazoa > Chordata > Actinopteri > Anabantiformes > Anabantidae > Microctenopoma > Microctenopoma steveboyesi. The sequence goes on along the minus strand of JAUMHF010000014.1, from coordinate 15,415,657 downwards.
GGACTTATTCTAGAACAAATAAGGTAGTGGCTCAGCCACCGCAGCTTCTGCTGTTGTGTCCGCTGCTGCTTCCACATTATCAGCAGGCCTCTCAAATTACATACACATCAGTCTTCTCTCCAAGAAGCCAATATGTTCTCATTTTGCCTTTGCCCTGGAAAAACACAGAAATCAATAGGTTCATCAATGGAAATGAATGAAAATGGGGGTGGGAGGTGGGGGTGAGACCCTCTATTAGGCTGCCCTTCATTTAAGGGAGGCCCTGACAGTTAGTGTACTGTAGTTCAGCTCACGCCTCAATTATTCTCCACAAATGCATCATTAAGCAGAATGAGTATAATTCACCACACCATAGTTCAAAATGTGAATAAAATAGAAATGAAACTTTTGTCAGAGAAACAGAGAATTCAGACGTTTTGCTGTAATTCCACTGATAAAACTCAATTGAGACCTGTACACAACTGATTTTATGTACTAAACCTTGCAGTGTGTGCTTCCCATAAAGCATTAGAAAATAAATAATTTATTACCAATACAAATACAAAATTCAGAGTGGTCTTATTTTACTGTTCCTGAAAAATGCAAACTGTGCTGACATTCATTTACCCCTCTAAAAGAATGAGGTGTATTCAAATGGATGTTTTTTCACAGTTAAATGATCTATGCAGGGGTCAGAAACACGGGCAGAACAACAAAGGGTTCTTACCTTCATTTCTACATCTCCTCGTAACTCAAGATCAAAGTAACCAAACTCATCCAGCACTTCTTTGGTGGCCGAGGAGAGATGAATTTTCAAGGCTGCCAAACACATTTAAAGCAAGAGATGAGACTGATATTTAATAGATTTGAATTACCACTACACTTATCATCTCAGTCTGCAGGATATACAGTGGAGGTAACCAACATTTGATATTCAGCGCTGTCACACATCAGCAGCTGAAATACCAACTGTGAGGACAATCTGCAATGTTTGGTCCAATTAATGCACACAGCGCAGAGATGTGACTCGTTATTCTTGCATGCGAAGCTTCGGGCTGCAGGGTTTATGTCTAGCTAAGGGCCCTTAGCTGTCAGTGCTATCAATTATTTACCAGTGGACGCACAATACAGGAAGCGACCCAGTAGTTAATCAATACAGCTGATGATCCGCTCGCAATATATCCAACCACACTTTCATAACACTAGTTCCTGTCACTGGCAGTTAATAGCCAGGATATCATTGTAAAAAGCATTGAGCTGAGGAGGTCAATACATTTTATATTTACTTAGAACTCATATTTTAACTTTTCAGGAAATTAAATTGATTTAATAAAGTCTTATAAGTGCCTATTTACTGCTGATCCTCATTGTCATGCAACTATAATGAACACCAAAACAAACACACTTGGTGTCACAGTGTGACTTCATTTAGTTTATCTTGACTCAGTCAGACACACAACATCCAGCTGCCCCAAATAATCACTAGAGCACCAAATGTGGATTAATTCACAGATGAGAATAATCCTCCAACAAAAGCATTATTACATTTTACTTCATTATTGTCTCCAGCACCCAGCTGTTTTTTAAAGGTTACTGAACTTATTTTACAAAATAAAACTACTATGTGAACTGGTTTTACTGCTGCTAATCATTGCTTAATAAAAAATATTTCTCGCACAGTAAAGGTTTTTATTAACTATTATGTACATTTACATATGGTACCAGCTCTAAAACATAAAAGTATAGATGTATTTAACAGTGTACAGTGTTACAGTACTGCTCTATTTAGGGGCAGCAGCAATGACTTATCAGGCAGGGGCCGACTACAAGGGGCCAAAGGGGCAGCAGGTCCTCCCAGCTTCACAAAAACATATACTGCATGTGCTTTGTCTTGACAAAGTGGGGTCTTATCAGGGCTCTTAATTACCAAATTTAAATTTTAATTGTTTGTGTAAAGTAAATTAAAGTACGCCCCAAATGTTAAGTTCGTAAAACTGTAATTGTAAAATCAACTAGCAGATATGTTAGCCCTTTAAACGTTGTTTTTCGTTTTTGTTCCACCCTGCTGAAAATAGCATTGTTGTGATGAAACGCTCAATAAAATCCAAAAAACGTCAAAATAAAACCGACGTCTGACAGTGACACTCACCCTCTCCATTGGACTCCATGCGAGATGCTGTGTTGACAGTATCTCCAAACAAACAGTATCTGGGCATTTTCAAACCAACCACACCAGCACAGACTGGACCTATAAAACACAAACTAAACATAGTTACATTTTACAGTGAAAACAAAAATTCAAGGAACGCTAGCTGACACTATTACATCGCCACGTGTGTCCAGAATGTTTGGACTCCGACAGTGCACTACATTTCTGCTGCATGTCAAGTGTCCTAATAAGAGTCTGAACAGTGCCGCCACTGGCTGATCCAGTCTAAATACTGGCTCAGGCCTCTCATAAATAATGACGTGACATGTTGCACAAAGATCACGATAAGACATCTGGAGTGTTTATGTGCACTCTGTGCAGTGGGAAGTTACAAATCATAACAGTACTACAGTAGATATACTTAGTTGCCAGTTTATTAGTTCATAAAGTTTTTAGTCTTCAGTTTTTGTTTTATACAGAGACATCCATCCTATGTTATGGTCTTTGTTAGATTATATTGAATGAATTTATAATGTTCTGTAAACAGTGTACTCCAAGAAAGTTGATTTAGAATTATGATTATTTGGCCTTTTTTTACTAAGCTTATTTAACGGATTTATTATTATTATTATATATTATTATATTTGTTATTATAACACAGGCACTGTCACCATAATTAAATGCAGTTGATCCACAATTACACCATCAACTGTTCAACTGTTCACCAGTCATTAAAGATGCAACATTACCAGGACTGTTTATGAGATTTCTGTGTAGAAGACTAGAACTAAGACACGTTGTAACCAGAATGTGTCTTCATGGAGGACAAAGACGTTTTTCCACCGATGCTAATCTACGGCTGATGGACACAAGATATAATGGTATAGTCATCTTTCTGTGCCAGAGTGAGTTATCTGAAAATGAATCAATACTAAGAAGTAACAGAACAGTGGCCTCAGAATTGGTGTATGGATGAGACAAATGCGGCTGGACATGTTGCTTTAAGTGGATTTCATCATCGATTATTGTGAAAAATGTTCTCCTCCAAAGAGAAGCAGCAAACGTTGTCACTCCTCGGCCAACTTGGTGTGAGTTCAGACTCACCTGTGTGTATACCTATCCTGAGTCTCAGCTGGTCATTGGGTCTGTGTCTGATCTTGAACGTTTTGACCTGCTCTAACAAAGCCAGCGACATTCCTGCGATCTCCCTGGCGTGGAGTTTCCCGTTCCGCACCGGCAGACCCGAGACCACCATGTAGGCGTCACCAATGGTCTCCACCTGAGAAGGTCACAGGGTAAAAGCTAGATCCCAGAATTTCTACAGTATAGTCCTGTGATTTTTTAACAAATATCGTCGTCAATCACCCTCACTTACCTTGTATACATCAAAGTTATCTATGATGGCATCAAAACAGGTGTAGAGATCATTGAGCAATGTCACAACCTGTGCAGAGAGACGAGATCATGATTAAGAAGCCCAGAATACTAAGACATTGTGTGAAACACTGTGACTGAAATGAGAAACGTAAAAACACACAAATACTCAATGTGTTTTCTTTTGTTAGAAAACCGACAGATTAGGAGGCGCGTCACACCATCTCTATCTGTCAGTCTGTCTTTCACTGAGCTACGTCCCGCTGAGGCTTACTGACAAACACATTTACACCATTACAAATTAAACCCACAGATGGAATACAACAAACGCAATCTGTATTTAACTGGCTACATTGTGTTGGGTGTGCAATGTCAGAGTGGTTTATTCAACAAGCAATTTATGATTTAGTTATGTTCATTTTTTCACTGTTGTGTGTAAATCTAAAACAAAATCCAGCTGGTCCCTGATCAGGCCCAAACATTCTGGGCTGCAGAGTGAGCGTGAGCAGTGCTGTGATCAGTTCATCTACAAAATCCTCACTGACTTGTTCTGGATTCAGACGACGCGCTTCATACAGTTCAACACATGGAGTGTGTGATACATTGCACCAATAAACTGCACCATTGTAGAAATGGCCGGTCAGGCACAAGGAGGAAACCCATGACGTTTACAGGCCGAGTCAAGGTGAAGTGTGGACTGATGGACGTACGTGAGGAACAGCGCACACTACACAGAGCAGAGCTGTTTTTTAAAAATATCGATGTGTTTTTTAGTGCAAAGATTAAGTGGTTCTTCCTCCAAACTTGATAAAGATAAAGATAAGATGATGTTCTCCGTCAGATGATGTCATCAGCACTTGACATTATGATCCAGACTTTGGTGTGGAAACCTCCCCTTGGTATTCAAGCGAGAAGAAGTGTTGTGGTGGCATAATGTGACTCAACTCTGCGTCAACACACTCTCCCATCTAACAAGTGTACTATTTTGAGTCACAGTTCGTGTGTGGGAACACACACTGTGGGAACTATGAGACACACTGTAGGCAGCCCTGGTAACGCTGAGCCTGAATCGAGAGAGAGAATTCACTGCAACTGTAATCACAACCGGTGATTTTTTTAAAAGGACACCTTGTTACCTCAAATTGCTCTAGGATCCATTTGAAAATCCTCGCAGTGGAATATTGACGGCTGCATACCTGTAAGGGCGTGCTCTCCGCAGACATGGACGTGAAGCCTACGATGTCGCTGAAGTAAATCGTGACACTGTCGAATGCTTCTGCCTGCACTGTCTCCCCTCGTTTTAGCTGCTCTGCTACTGAACTGCAAACAGACAGAAAGACAAGAGGTCACTGCTGGTTCATGCTGCGACTCCAAAGACAGGATGATAGGACACTGAAAAGAGGAAAAAAAGAAATCTAATAAGCAACTTTAGGCCCTCGTATCATAATGAGCCGATGCTTCTTTTGTTGATGTCACATCTTCAGGTTAAAAAAACTCTCCGTGCCTGGCAGGTTCAATTATACTTATAATTACATGTCAAGTATATCTTTGCTCATCCTGCTCACATTTGTTTTCCTCTAATCCAACAATACCAGAGGCCAAAAAAAAAACACTGTGGCACAAGTCACCTCATCTAATTCACCAGCATGGTGAGACATGATACGCGTCCTTTCTCTCCGGCTCCACTCAGACATTAGAGGAGGGAGCCTTTTTCAGCAGGAAAAGAGGATAAATGGGTGAGAAAGATGGGATTTGCTGCTGCAGTGTTATCCAAATGCCTAACCTCACTATCACTGTCTGTTCTTCTGCCGCGCCTTAATGAGCGCCTCGCCTGTCAGCTCTCTCCGTTCCCTTTCATCTGCAGTGAGATCGCACCGCGGGGAAATGTGTATCGGTTAATAAAATGCGGTGTTGCGAGAGATTTTGAATCTTTAATTAATGTGAGGATTTAACACAACTGACAAAGCCGCGCTTGTTACACTCACCCTATTTGCTGAGTTCAAGTTAATTGGAGTTTTTGCTGGAGGGAAAGAAAGCATTGCTTCAACTGTGATTATTTTTGTTCTTACTGTGGTAAAATTTGATAGAGGAGGTTTTCGGCTTTTCTTTTCTCCTCCAGGTAGGCTTGTGTTCGCTCCTCCACAAGGTTCTCCAGGTTATTAGCGTATTGCTCCATCCTGGACAGCAGGTTGTTGAGAATACTGGTACTGCCCTCCCTGCGGAAAACAGACACAGTAGGATTAATCCACATCCACAGACAGTAGAAACGTCTGCTCCTTTCCTGGTAAAACACGCTGTTATAAGACACAAAAGCCCTGCAAACGTTTGTTTTCCAGTGTATGACCAGCTGAGCATCGCAGACAGACACACAGCACATGGAGACCCACTGAAAAACCTGGCAGCACTCGAAGCAGGATATTTAACTCCTAAAGCATTTGGGTGAGGATCGCCCTGTGATCAATCACAGAATTAAAATTATTTGTGCTTGTTTAGCATTTTAGAGCACTTTCTTTTGTTTCACATTGTGATGGTGCGTAGTAGAGTGTAGCTTTAAGCAGAGATAAAGCTTAGTAAGCCTCTTGATGTTCTTCATTTTAAACTTGATCATATTTCACATAGCTCCCCATACAGTCATCAGAAAGCCAACTGTTTCATCAATGACAGTCAGTAGTGATGGGTCGTTCACGAACGAGCCAGCTCTACGAGTCTTAGATGCTGTGCAGAGAGCTGGAAGAGCAGACTCCTGTTGGGGAGAGCTGAATCTTCCACTGTACTGCTCAGCTCTGCTGAGAATCCATGTAGGCAGGGGCAGGACTTTATTTTGAAGGGCACGCTATGGCCAATTACATTGAAAGAAAGACTAGGATAATATGTGGAAAAAGGAAGGGGCGCAGGACGATGTTGTCCCGGGGCCGATACCAAATAAGCCGAAGACTCTGACTCAGTTTACTCCAGTCCAACCAGAGTAAACTGCGCATGTTTTACCACCTTAATACTATTTGCATTAAAAGTGGATTTCTGGAGGGCACTGGTATCACAGTGTCCCCCGTTTCAGCTGTTACACCTCATCAAGCTATCACAATAAAGATTAAAATGTCAAAAGAAAATGGTGCATTTCATGAAAAAGCAAAAAAAGATGCCACATAAAGAGACAAAGAAAACTTCACTAAGAGTTTGTACCATACATAAAAAGTCCCATACCGACAAATTGAGGCAATTTTCTGCAACAGTGATGATTTGATCAGGAATATTTTCTTAGCCTTGACGTAACATCCAGAGCCACAGAAGGCATTGTAAAACAAGCTCCAAACCGGTAACCAGGTTCTCACTTACTGGATGAGTTTAACTTAGCAGGGTATATGACCGAGCTAACTATCTAATCATTCAGACTTCCACCGAGTATGAGTAGTATCTTTCCTCTTGTGACTATTGGCAACCTTCACCTACTGTGAAGTAAAACACAGTAAAATACCAGAAATCCATACTCCTCTCCCTCTAATGTCTTCAGCAATCAAATAGTTATTCTCCGTTTTTCTTCCTATACATCAGCTCTCACGTGTGAACATAGAGGAAACCACAGACATGTTGTGAAAAGTAGATTTCATCTCCCCTGCTTCAGATATATTTTATAATTACTCCATACCAGTGTTGTGTAATAGTTATTTCCAGGTCTGCATTCATGTGCTTTTGCACAGACATATGCATTTACACGCATTTACTCCAACGGAGCAGGCAGGTGAGTCATCCACACCACCATGGTGGCTCAAAGCATCAATGCTTGGCATCCTGCCACTTTTCTTCTGGGTCACAGATCCTACACACACCCACTTATTGTTTAAGTGTAAAGAACAAAACATAAGAGGAAGACTTGAAAGACAGTGATGAGCATCAACGCTCTGAAAGCAATCACACGGGCCACGCACTATTTATCACACACGCTCCCACCATTCATCCAAACTACACAAACAGAGTCTGTGAGAAGCCTGCATCTTAAAAGCTTCCACAGAAATCTGTCCAGTCACACAGGTGCTTTCAGACCATTGTTTCAGATGCGAATATGACAGCAGCAGTGACTCTGAGGTCTGCAACAGCAGCAGGCGGAGACCACACTTGCTCTGCCCTTGTGAACATGTCTGCCGCACAGTTGACAGACTGTACTTTTTAAAACGTGCTGCTGCGGGTTATTGTGTAGCCATGGCAACCACAGAAACCACAGAGCAGAAAGTGATCCAGAAGCAAATTCTAAGGGTGTTGATATCCTAGAGTATGGGAGCAATGATATAGGTAGATGTTCTAGATTTTCATCGATACTTTCACCAGCAGTGAACTTGTTTTCATTTGATATTACATCGTGGACTATTCTATGCTTCAAAGCTGGATCATTTGTCTGATATAAGCACATCATGTAGGCATGCTCTGAGGTGTCAGAGGCTAAAGGCGGGTCGAACGGCAGAATCTTCCTACAAAAAATAAAAGCCTTTTACAGCACTAATGGAAAATGATTAAGCTCTAAAATAAAGATTGTGCACTAAAGCTGTCAGACACATCTAACCTACAATCTCATCACACACTACAATGCAAGGAAACGACACTATTAAAGAGCAACAACAACAACTAATCTATATCCTTTATAAACAGCACCATCATATACCTGCATCGGGCCATCTCTCACCTGGAGAGCTCCAGGAGCACTGTGAGAGTCACAACCTCTCCAGTGTCTTTAACACAATGCAGCCTTCAGTGCTGAGGGGGAAGCTGGAGGGAGCAGCAGTGGTCCATCATGTTCACCTGCTAAGATCTCTTGGGGTGAACAGGAGTCTTTTAAGGACTCTGTGGTAGCGCCTGCTATCTGTTCTGCTGCGGTGGAATGGCAGAGACGGCTGTGGGGAACCTAAACACACTGGTCAAGAGGGCCAGCTCTGTCCTGGACTCTCTGCTGAAGTCCATGCAGCTAGGAGAGGGGTAGATGTATCATACTTCATACCCACAGTGTAGGAAGCAGAGCTACCATTAAACTGCTTAAGAAAGTATTAAAAATCAAACGAAACTATATCCTAACAATGGAAAGTCCTCATAAAGAAAAGGTATTTATTATTTTAAAAAGCATTGCCCCGAAGTCCTATAGTAACATTATATGTTCCCATAATTGCCAATTTTCTCTGTTAAGATACAAAAGGACAGTTCAGTAGAGAATTGTATATAAGAATTGTATATACACATCACTGTAGCAGCAATTTGTGCTTTTCTGCATTCTACAAAACAAATGGATAGATTTTTAATTGCATGCATGCATTTATTCATAAATACCATATTTCATGGTTCCCACCTTTTACAATTTACCAACTGGTTAATTCCTATGTTGAAGGTCTCACAGTCTTAGTCAGTGTGCTGCAGTCTAATATCTGAGTGTGCCAAAGTCATTAGCAGCTATTAGTAATTTGTAGCTTTTACAACAACCAGCTAAACCCAAATAACAATCTCAGAAGTCTGACCAGATATTTGCCTTGGAATGTGTCGGAAAGTTTTTTTTTTCTAGGATATGCAAAGTTGCAGTAATAGAGAAAAGTTTGAGAGAACCCCCTGGCATTTCTCTGAGGCTACAGTAATATGATGCATTTAGATACATTTGCATAACTGAGAGCTGAGTCACTTAAAAAAAGATGTGATTTTCCAAGACTGTAGTCAAGTAGTTTCAAGAAATCCTGTAACATCACCAGCCAGTCAGTTTCTGTGTCAATCTGGAACCAAACGATGATGAGTATTAAAACAGTTTTGTTCTATTTAAAAAGTACAATTAGAGGATTGTGCGGTCTTTGCTGAGCTATGCACCCTGGGAGTGCTTTGAAGATGAGTAGTGAAGACTGAGTAGTGATAGCAAACAGTGAGAGACCTGATGTGTACGCGAAGAGGAGGTCAGCTATTCACGGTGAGCCAAGTGTCAGCTCACTGTGTGGGTTAAACCGAACCGTTTACTGTTGAACACACCTCTTGTTGCCGCGCCCTTCAAGCCCGAGCTTATGCGCAGACCAAGAATAACAGCCCATCCATCACATCATGTCAGCGACATACATTTAGCTAATGAAAATAACTGGCAATAGTACCCAGGCCTCTGAGGCAGAGGGCTTCGTGTACAAGAGGAGGGATTTAGCATGTGGCTGTCAGGAGTATCCTTGAGTGTGTCTGAGGATATCAATCATACAGAGATCTCTACTTCTCCAAGCTGCTGCAAATGGAAAGCCATACATCACCAGGCTCATCCTGTATTGACTTACAAAGCCAACAGACGAGAGGTCAGGCTGACGGGGAAAAAAACACTGACAACTATCTGTTTATACAAAGACACTAGAGAAAAGAGATAGTTGGCGATCTCATGATCATATCATCAGAGTGTATTTTTTTCACAGTCACTACACAACAGAGAGCTGCACGATGGAACGCAACTTCAGGCCTTTGGATTTGATTTGACAACGATGCCGCCGTAAGCCATGAACGTAATGGTCTGTAATGGTCGCACCAGCAAGGACGTTCATCCACACAATAGCTGATGGTAACGCAACATCAGCAATGAACACGGCAACAAACCCATCACTGGGATGGATCAGCTGTTTCCAGCAAGACTTGTGTTAAAATAAATGGAACAATACACTTCTAATACGAGTTTAGCATCTCTCCTGCTTTCCACTTTTATCTGCAGATAAAATATCTTTAGCTGTGCCTTAACAGGGGAGTTATGGGCTGATGTGCTCTGGATGTAATTAGTAAGTGCTTGACGAGTAATTTTCTCCTTTTTACAAACATCTTGCTGGGCCGTCTCCACTGCAAAACTCCCTCTCAATTACAGTGAATGACTAGATGTTCACATGGTTACTTTGGCTATGGATTGCGCAGCAGTTCTGCCCTATTCAGCAACAAGACCAGATAAACATTCCCACTACTGCTCTATCACAAAGTGAATAAATGACTGTAAACACAAAGCAAATGTGGATTATATACAGTAACAATAATAATTAAATCAGCAGCTAACTATAAACCTCCAGCAAGACATCAAACCAGGACATACGAGTGCTGTATCTGCTGCGCTAGATACCACACAGCATGACCATGTTAGAAGTAGAACGCTCCAAGCTGTCATTCAGTGTAATGAACCGTGACCTGTGTTTTGATCTCCATGTCAAAACTCACAGGACAGGCTGGTCGACTACGACTGGCAGACAGAACATTAGAACCACAGCCAGCTCCAAACTGCGTTCACTCAGGCGCTGCACTCAACCCGCTAAATCCTGATTGTCAAATTAAATTCAAATCCTATTTTACTGTTTTCTTTACAAGACCAGAACTTTTTGGTTTAGTGTAATTTAACTGTAGGTAATTACTAAGACACCCATACACTAAGTTTATTTAGACCGTTTTGTTACATGATCAGATTTAAAAGTTTGAGCCACGTTTTGAAATTATGTACAACTGGACATTATCAGTATAACAAATACAAGAGACACAAGAAACGTAGCACATAATGTCCCAAAACAGGAAGCATGTAAATACAGAATAAAACAGATCCCAGGAAAGACCCTTGAGGAAGTCATCATGTTACCAATGAACTGATTCAGCTTTGAATATCAGTGTTAGAGGTACTTTTGAAGTCAGGTTTCCAGCTCCTTTGAGTACAGTTCTGTGGATTTGAACAATTAATTAACCTAACCAAACAATGAACTTCCAGTGTGTCTGTAAATATGAAGGATTGTGCTTAATGGCTTAATGTGAATATTTTAGTTTTAAGAGAATTTAGTTTAAATCTACTTTTACATATGCAAATAGTTTGCAGTATAGTCTTTCTATTATTTAGTATTTTTCACAAATATTGTTTATCAGGCTCCATCTTATATCCAAAAATATGAAATAAATAGTAAGTTGTGTATTTGCATGTGTTTGTGTGTGTACTTCAGTGTCAGCTCCGATCATCGCACGGACAGAACTACCCTACTTTGGGGAAAAAATGTGCCTCCGTTCGTGTGTCAACATAAAACGAAAATATGCATATGGATGATTTATGGGTTACTGAAAACTATACAAAACATATGGACTCATACACTCCTCTTTCTTAACAAAACACACACACCCACTCAGAGCACTTCCTGTTGAGAGCAGCTAGTCAGAAGTTACAGTCTTTATCTAAGATTGTTTTAGTGATTTCCAGGTCACGGTTATTTTTTCCTGCTTCCTTTTGTAAATCTCTGAAACACTTCAACCACCATGGAAGTCCGAGGGATAACAGCGTTATGCTGAGAAATTACTGAAAACAATCGATTTTAATTTGTCAAATTATCTTTGCTTTGAAAATGTTCTAGGAAGTGTTAAAATGATCAAGCTTTGTAATGTAAATAATTTTAAAAATCAGATCAACTGTAATACAAGAAAAGAAATCCTAGCAGTTTTTAGTATTATATTTGATTATTATATTACTTTACTTTACTTTACTTGGCAGAAGCTTTTATCTAAGGCGACTTACAAGGAGAAGACACATGTTTAGGAAATGTTTAGTGCTAGACAATGATATGAGTGTGTGTGTGAGTTTTTAAATGTTTTTTAAAGGTGGTGATACTCTCAGCCAGTCCAATGAGGCAGGGCAAGTTGTTCCACCAGCCAGGGTCCACAAAGGAGAAAAGACTCGATGTGGTCTGAGACCTCGTGAAGACAAGATTTTTAACCTCAAAATCCTTTCACTTAAATATTTAAGTGAACCGACCCTGTAAAAAAACACTGTGATGAAAAGAAGGCTCACTTGTTGAGTTTGGCCATGTAGATCTTGATGTGGCTGAAGTCGGGCCTCTCTGCAGGATCTTCAGCCCAGCATCCATCCATCAAGATGGTCAGCTCCTCTGAGTGGCATCTGTTATCTGTCGTTGGTCGAAAGAAAGGCTTCTGACCGTTCCTCACCTTCTGTATGATCTCTGCAGAGGAGAAGAAAGAGAATGTGTTGTAGAGCAACAACAAAATTCATTACAGATGTGTGATAGAAATGTCGATGAGACTCTTCCTCCTTATCACTTCTGTGGGGAAGAGGTCACAAAGCCAGCGATGTAATGACGCTGGACTTAAAGGAGGGAGTTATTATTTTAGGTATGAACACAGGATTTGGTCTTAGAATGGTCAAACTTCCACCCTCTCTAATAACCCAGTAAGTCTGAGAGCGCTCACTCATTTAGCTGAGGTCAGGGCTCAGAGTAGCCCTGTATCTAATGAAAGAAAACTGAGAAAGAGATTTGATATTACGTCTCAAAGAGGGGCTTCATCATAGCATGTATTTCCCACTGAGGCATCACTGAACAAATCACACGTCACTTTACGTTTTTGTCTTTTGAATTAATATTCTTCATCCCTGCACCACATTTACTGTGTGAAATAAGAAGCTATAGTCTCATTCCTCCCATTCCACCTACTCTATGTTAAACACAGCATTGCTCCTCCGGTCGAGGCAGATGGCCGCCCACCCTGAGTCTGGTTCTGCTGGAGGTTTCTTCCTGTTAACACTAAATTTACTAA